>JAGFPH010004234.1:72378-85417 GCA_018207615.1 Philaenus spumarius
GAGCCTCCGCCGTCTCAAAAAATATTGACCCTGTCCCAACAGAGCCTTCGCTGTCTCAAAAAATATTGACCCAGTCCCAACAGAGCCTTCGGCCGTCTGCAAAAACACTGGCCTCGTAGGCCAGTGTGACCCTTTTACAGTCTACTAGTTTGTCCCTAAGTTTGCTATTGTCAGCTATTTCACAACATTTGGCAGTATTACCCAATGTCTTTGTCGTGGGATAGTAAGACCTAATCTATTCTTTATTATAATATTTGTATTCTCTATGATTAATTATTAATCCTACCCTATTAATCCTAACAGCATGCTAACGCGTTAGTATTAAAATATCCATGCACAATTTGTTACTATAAACTTGGAGGTAGTAAAATTTTTAACCACCAAAACAACTATGATAATGTCCTTAAGGAATTTAATTAAGAATATCGAACTATTGATGATATCCAGTTCGTTAATCTGTCAACTAAGATAGTGTTTATTCATTTACACTTTTAGCACGGCAGTTCTCAGGTTTTGATCTTTTTTCTGAGATATAAAGTTAATTATGTTTTTAGAAATTACAATAGCTCCCAATACGCACGCGTTATACGTCTGGCTTCAGGCAGAATAAAGGCCTGTCAATAACTGCAAGTTATAGATAGACTAAAAGAGCCACGTAACAGATAGTATCATGATTATGCATAAATATGCATGATTTATAACAATAGGGCTTAACTGAATTGCACTTCATAACACTGCATTGAAATCCATTTCCGCAGACACTTCTATTAATCATGCACTGGGAAAACCAGTGTAAATGTCTTACCAAAATGTCACAAAGTTTGTTGGTGCATATCAAATATTATTATGGTTAGTATGTTTGTATTATAGAAACTACTGGACCTGCATTTGACACTTAATTCAGATTGGCCTTTCAGTTAATCGACATGCCAAAATGTAATGTAAAATGTAATTTAAAACCTGTTATTGATACATAGTGCAAATTTTCATCATAGCCAACCACCGTTTGCTTTACTTCCGCCCTCCTACCCTCACACCACAGATATGATTAGATATCTGGTCTCCCTAGCCTAGATTCGAACTCGGCATCTTGTGATCAGAAAGACGCTTCGTTACCACTAGACTACGGCTTCATGAAATAAAAATGACAAATTCACAAAACTTCAGTTACTTTACTATCGGTATAAATATTCCGTGTAAAGCAAAAGATAGTTTGTCAGCACCATCTAGGAGCGGTTATTGGAAGTTTGCTTGGTTGCTCTTAAGTTTTAATCTGTCTAATTTGTATGTGTGAGAGGTTTATAATAATAACTTAGATAAGTTCTTATTAAGTTAAGTAATTAATTTAAAGCAATATGCTAAACTTTTAATACAAAATACTGACAAAGGAAAGACTAGATCATGTTTTAAAAAATTGGGGAAATCACACCATATAAATTTCAATTGAAAGCAAGCACTAGCCAAGCAAGTCCTGCTTTCTGGTGGCATTTGTTGAAACTAGGTGGAGACCTGATGTTTTACAGACCTGCAATGGTACTCTAAAGTACCTCCATGGTTCAACTTGTAGATAAAGCCACTGTTACCTTTTATAAAGGCAGTTAAATTGGGTTGTACTTAAAAGTACCGTCAGGCGACAAAGGGTTAATAAGGTACTAAGTCGAACAATTTATCTAAACAAAACTTCAACTTAGGTGTTCGGATTAATTTAAAAATACGTTTCCCTTTTTCTTAAAAAGTATATTAGTGCTAACAACCTAATCACTTGGCCATCATTTTAACTTGTAAAACACCTATTAAATAAATTTAAAAAATCCAAAAATAAATAAAATTTTTAAAATGAGAAATATATTTAAAATATACAAAGAAAAGCTTATGATACAACATGCAAATATGCATACGTATGCATATGCAACATGCATATGACGATTTAGCATATGAAATGCACAAGTGGTTAAATCGATACAAAATGAATGAATTTAAAAACCAACACATTTGCGCAAGTGAAATTGTACTCATATTAAAGAGGGTCAAGATCAAATTTGTTTTCCATAAACTATAAGTATAAGGTTCTGGACAACATGATACTAGCTGTACTCTTTTATTGAGATTCTTTGACAGCTTTTCAGAATCGTCAAATCATAGAAGACATATTATTGCAGCCATAGATGATATTCTCCTGAACATTAGTCTTAACTTGTTCTATCAGCAGGATGAATCATCAGCTCGCAAAATCGAGATAGTAATGAACCTTTTCCCTAGTAAATGGATCCTCTACGCGTTTTAATTATTTTTATTTTCATGAGTTCTTCTAAGATTTTTTTTTGATGATATCGTAGTTGAAACTATTTATTTTCTCGAGTTCCTCTAAGGTTTTTGTTAGATAGTACCATAGTTGAAAATATGTATTTTCATGAGTTCCATTAAGGTTTTTGATTGATGGTACCAGAGTTGAAACTATTTATTTTCATGAGTTTCACTAAGGGTTTTGTTTGATGGTATCATAGTTGAAAATATTTATTTTCATGAGTTCCTCTAAGATTTTTGTTAGATATAACCAAAGTTGAAACTATTTATTTTCACGAGTTTAACTATTGTTTTTGTTTGAGGGTAAAATAGTTGAAACTATTTATTTTCATGAGTTCCACTAGAGGTTTTGTTTGATGGTATCATAGTTGAAAATATTTATTTTCATGAGTTCCTCTAAGATTTTTGTTAGATATAACCAAAGTTGAAATTATTTATTTTCCCGAGTTAAACTATTGTTTTTGTTTGAGGATACCATAGTTGAAACTGTTTATTTTCATGAGTTCTACTATAGGTTTTGCTTGATAGTACCATAGTTGAAAACATTTATTTTCATTAGTTCCACTAGAGGTTTTGTTTGCTAGTACCATAGTTGAAAATATTTATTTTCATAAGTTCTACTAAGGTTTTTGCTTGATGGTACAATAGTTAAAAATATTTATTTTCATGAGTTCCACTAAGGTGTTTGTTTGATGGAACTATAGTGGAAAACATTTACTTTCATGAGTTCCACCAGAGGTTTTGTTTGATTGTACCATAGTTTAAAATATTTATTTTCATGAATTCTACCAATTTTTTTGCTTGATGGCACCATAGTTTAAAATATCTATTTTCATGAGTTCCACTATTGTTTTTGTTTGAGGGTACAATATATGAAAATATTTATTTTCACGAGTTCCACTTTTGAAATGTTAAATAGTTCAGTTTACTTTATTATAGTTTGTAAATTTGTCAACATTGTTACATCGATTTACTGAGCAATTTAAAATGTCTGAACTTCATATTCATTCAAGAGTTTATAATTTAAAGAATTTTCTAATGTACTAATTGGATTTAAAATTTTTGTTATATGATCTTATTTTTATTTTAGTTAGTTTCAATTAAATAAAAAGCAGATTTGAAAAAGTCTTAAGAAACGATATATAACGGAACTCGAAATAAATATACATTCAAATAATAATTCAAATAATACTGGAACTCGTTTTAGACATTATAATGACTTTCTAGAGCGTTTTTGTGCTTGCAGGATGATTTATCTTCCGCAATATGAAGTAAATGCGTTCCTTTAATTTATCCTAGTGTTTTATGCCTAATGTATGGTGACTCTTGAACGCTGAATCAAAATTGATTGAATTGTCAAATTTGTAGCAAGCTACTAGTATGCATGCGTAAGGAGTGTAATGATAATAATAATGTTATGTTAGAAAAGTTGTGTTAAGACCTTGTAAATTTAGTCAAACTTTATCATACTATTATGACGAGCGAAGCCGAGTAAATTACGTAATTTCATTTCGAAATCATTTGAATTATTCTAGGATATAAATTACATTACATTTAGTATTGTCTAACAATATAAGCATGACACAATATTTAAATTTCTTTGCAGTAATACAATAATAAAGTTTATTTGGGCCAGAGCCAATGTTGGGCCACAGCCTGTTATATAGTCTGTCGCTATCGCCTCCGCCTTCTAGATTAAATTAACGGTCCATAAACTCTTATCGAAGTGTAATTCGACTGGAAATCGATTTGTCATTTGGATGGAAGCTGTTTTATAAGATTCCGTTCTTATTAAAAGATTTCATCTGTAAAGACTTTTATTTAAGTCTTCGAAATTGTCTCAGATAAAAGCTGTTGTAACCGGTTGCAAATGTTTTAAGGATCTGTTCAGTTTATAATGATGGTTGTTTTCATAATAACATGATTTTCATAGTTCATTTTAAAGAACAGGTTTAACAAATTTACCTTAAAAATTAAAGGAAAATTAAAAATCCTACGGCATAGATATTTCACTAGTTTCTGCTTCAGTTTATAATTTAAATATTACAAATTACTGTAGAATAATTTTCTAAGAAAATACAGTTTTTACATTGTTATGTTTACTTGAACGAGTAGAGAAAACACAATAATTATTTATAAATAAATATTGAGCTTGACTTGTGAGAAGATATACTTGATACAATAAACATTGAACACAAACTCTCACAACTAATACGTTTATTAACTTAAACGCGTTTCAACGACCAAGTCGCCATCTTCAGTGATGCACAAGCTACAATAGTCAAACTATAACTAAACTAACAGTGTTTCCTGTCCCATATTTATACAGAATACGAAGGGGCGTGGCTTAAGACTACGTTACATTAGTAGGCGTTTCCCATTGCCTCGCATTATTATAACTAGCTCAACACTAACTATATAACTAATCAAGTTACTAACGTAATAATAATCTTAAACAATACATATTTTATATTAAGGGGGCGCTTGCCTGCCCGCCATATTGAATCTTATTCCCATAAGAGCAATGCTACAGAATAAGTCATTTTTTTCCGTTAATTCGTGGAATAAATTAAAAAAATTGGTTTCATTTTGAAGTACTGTCATATGCGGATGTTGATTGCCGAATACATTTTCAGAAACCGTTTTATTGTTTTCATAAACGTATGATATAAATAGTAAAAAATAGTAAACTTTATGAATTTTTTACTTAGTTGCAAAAAGAGATAGTGCAAAAATCCTTAGCAATCAACACCCACAATCTATTTTACTTTAAGAAAAAAAATACAGCTTTCGTTTTTTAACAAAAACAGCACAAAAATATGCTTAATAGTGAAGGTATGTTTTGGTTATTTAACATTGAAATTGGTAAACAATATCGTAGTTTTGAATGTGGAGAGCCGAGCCTTAATACAGAATTTGTTATGGGCCCTAATTCATTATTTACAATTATTTTAAAATGTTTGTTAATATAAAAAGTTTCCCAAGCATCTATTGTGTTACATTTAGTTACATAATACAGAGTTTTCTATTTTAAAATGATGGTTCTCATCCAAACAATGTACAGGCCTATTGTACTTTAAATGAGGGAAATATTCTTTAATTCTTGTCTTCGTAGTTCTTTTGTTTTGGCCTATATATTTTTCTTCTTACACATTTCACAGTTTATACTATGAATTCCAGATTTGTCCTGTTCTTGAATTTTATCTTTAGGATTTCCTAACATTTTACCAATATTACTCTCAGTTGACATACCTACATTTTGCATATTTAGCTAGCGATTTTTAACAATATGAGACAATGGTAGAGCAAGCGTTGTTTTAACCCATAGTTGTTGGAGTATGTTGCTTTCCAGGGTAGATCTCGATTCCTTAATTTTCTTAAATTTAATTTTATTCACTATGTTGGCAACTAATTCTTTTGAATAACCATTAAATATCGTATATCTTTCTCGTAGTTATCCATAGGTAACGGAAAAACTAATCTGTGAACCATTGAATTAAAAGCAGCTCTTTTATGTGCCGGTGAATGGTGTGAATCCTCAGTTATATATCCGTCTGTATGTGTGGGCTTTCTATATACACTAAACGACAAGTCACTGTTTTTCTATACACATTGACATCGGAAGGTTGTATTTTTTTTTAAATTTCCGTAGTAAACTTTATAGCCGGGTAGAATCCATGAATTATATCACAAAATTCTTCAAGAAATTTCAAAACGCCTTACATTACTTAACATCTGGATATGCAGCATTGAATAAGTGCACTATTTCGTGTAAATTCCTCAGTGCTTTTCCCTGGATCTAGAATCTGCAAGTTTATTCGATCCTTTTAAGCTTATGCCAAATTGTGTAAATATTTGTTTAGTACAGTACTAGATTTTGAATGACCCTCTGATTTTATTAAATAACACGCAAAGAACCATTATTCCTTTCCACTGGAACTTAGTGTTTGTAATTAAAATTGTGTTAACATAGTATTTAAAATTTGACTGGCCGCCATTTTCGTTAGGGTTAATCTCTCATTTGTGCCACTCTTATTCATTCATCAAGCTCTTTAAAATGAGGTATCAATTGATGGGGGTTTGTATATTTAAGGTTTTTGAATTACCCTCTCAGCCTCCCTTTTATGGTTAAGGAGTAAAATGATCGGTTACACCAAAATTCATCAACCTTTGTCATTTATAAAGATACAACGAAGTTCATTTATTTATTTCTACTTGTTCCAAAGTTAAGGGGTGGGGGGGGGGTACTTTATGGACACCCGGTATGGATAGAGATTGAATTCTATTTCAGTTACGAATACGAGTTTCCTTTGTTGTGAAAATTAATTTTAAAATAGTTTCATTTATTTATTTTATTTTATTTATTTATTTATTGTCACATAACATTTTACATATAGTAAGAGCTATAAAACTGGTGATATTGTCCTCAACATAAGCCATAATAACAAAACACAACACAATAATACACAGTGCAATAACACCATACATAAATTTCATAACCCTATGATTAAAATCACAATTACAACTATACATTTTTTAAAACATAAACAGAAGATTAATATAAAAGTTCTCAATACATATCAACATTTTATAAATCATTAAAATTACCCAAGTCATCATCTAAATACTCCTGAATACTATAATAAGCCTTTTTTAACAGAAATGCCTTCAATGCCCTCTCAAATACTAATGAATTTTCAATTTCTTTAATAATATAACAAAAAAAGTAAAAATTAAATGTCCATTTCGTATTTTTATACACAAATTTGTATTGACATACACAGATCTTGTATACTTTTCAGATGTAAAGAATAATATAAAATAATGTAAGCCAATAAAAGATACTTATGTATTTACTCGAAACGACATACGTTTGAAAACTAATTAATTGTATTCGCGTCAAAAATAATATACGCTTGAAACAAATGTGTGTTGATAGAAAATTAATGATTACTTTTATTTATAGATTACATTCATTTTTAGATTACATCTTATAAATTAGCTAAGCATAAGTATGTAACTGATGTTTTGCTTATGTTTGGTGAAATAAAACAAAAATTACATAAACGATAATACAAACGGTATTGAACCATAAACAAAAATACCTTTAGCTAACTAAACTTTAAAAAAAAAATGTTAATTATCTGCCGTATATGAAATATATTTACATGCGTCATAAATTTAATTTACATAAATAACCTATAAGACAACCACGATGGAAATAAATAATACATTGGGGATGAGGACCAGTGAAAGTAGGATAATCTCAAAATTAGTGTATTGCCGTACAACTCAAGCAAACATATTTAAAACCAAATTTTATTCACAAATTTCAATACGCTATAGTTTTCCATTTTAAACAATCCAAATCCCGGTATTGGTCCATGTTTTTCAGTTGTACTTTAATTAAATTAACCCTTGCTAAGGAAGCGTGTAAGCTGGTAAATTATTAAAAATTAAAAATAATAATAAATAACACCACTGTAGGCTGCAAAAAGAATTAAGATTGTTTTCAATTTCCCATACGCGAGGTATTCAGTCTATCAATTCAAGAAAACCGTACAAGAGAGATAAAACATCGACCAATATCTGGAGTGATCAGGATAACTCAGTTGGTACAGCTTTACCACGGAATGGTAAGGGTTTAAATAACGGTCTTGGGCCATGTTATTTCACTTGTAATTTAATTAAATTAACCCTTGCTATGGAAGCGTGTTAGAAGGTAAATAAAATTATTACAAATTAAAAATAATAAACTTTAAAGTATTTGCTAGCTCTTCAAATTATTATTAAATTCAAAGTTTAGATGTAATAGAAATAAGAAAACATAAAAACAACTTTAATAGTTTATTATTTTTTATTTTTTTTTTATATTTAACGTCCTGCTGTTTTGTACTTAAGGCTAATGAAGACGGGACCTACAGTTTTACGTGGAATCCAAACCACAACCAACGATGACTGTTAAGAAACCATTTAGAAAATTATTCGGGGTCAATGGGAATTGAACCCGGAACTTTTTCCACTGATGGTTGCCATGACGATTTATAAATCTTTGACGCCTTAACAACCACGGCCATCGTGGCCAACTTTAATAAAGAAAACATCTATGAACTAAGGTAACACTGGAAATCCGTTATTTAAAAACTAAACATGGTACTACACTCAGCACCTTGTAACTCTACAGCAGCTTGTTGATTGAAATGATGGGCCACCTGTTACACGCATCAGCTTTCAGCGATACTGATATCACCAATCAGCATGTAGCACTGCAAGATGCTGTGCGTAATACCCTCTTAAGGATACAATACATCATAGCATCTTTTAATGCTGTCCAAAAACCTGTTGCAACCGACATCTCTAAAGAAACACAGGTAGTCAACAGGCCGCCCAACAAAGTCATAAACAGTCATCTCTCAGTGCGATATAACCTCAGGCTGTGCATTCCAGATTCAGTTGACATTTGCTAAGCCATAATAATGGACTATCTAAAGTGGCCAAAATGTCACCTGTATTCAACGTACATACTACAACGCGGTCGATCTCTGAAGACCAAGAACATAGAAATGGTGTCCTTGAATGCTAGAAGAATAAGGATTTACTTATGGTTTTTATTCATTGCGTAACAAAAGCTCTCATAGTTACTATTTCAGCATACGCACAAGAGGAATTATGATCCCGTATGTATACTAATTGTTTCAACAAGTTCTATTTTTATTTTGCCCAGGTATTGGATGTCGAGTGGCCGGCTTCCTTACTGTATTCGCCAGAGAATTGTCTATATTTACCTTAGCTGTGATCACTATAGAGAGATGGTACACTATAACGTACGCTATACATCTAAATAGAAGACTCAAGTTATCCACGGCGGCTAAGATAATGGCTCTAGGATGGGTTTACTCTATCGGCATGGCGGTTTTACCGTTGTTCGGCATCAGTGGTTACTCCAAGACCAGGTAATAAAGTTCTAAATCATGTATTAAGATGGCGGGAGTATCGGGTTCCAACATGATACACAAAATATGTTACACACAATAAGTTCAACTAACTTATAAATATTAGAGTTCCGTCACGAGAAGTAAAATTTGAGTTTGTAATATAAAGTTTGAGATGTTTTACAGTGTAAGACGTGAGTAACTGGCGTAGCTTCACTAGGTGATAAAAAAGAAAAAAAATGTAGGACTATATAGGTACCTTTCAGCCATTTTATACATATTTTTTTTTTTTATTAATGAATGAATTGTATTTCCCCTATTAAGGATGCAATCGGCTATACAAATATATATATACACTTATTTAATAAACGGTACCAAGAACTGGCACATACTTTCTCACAAACATATTTAAATTATTAAACATATTCACTGTGACTTCATAATTGTAGGTGGGGTAGGAGAGGTGATTTATTAAAGTAGGAGATGTGATTTATTAAAGTAGGAGATTAACTCATAAATGTTATTATTATTATCTAGATAGAAAACTATTTGCTCTATTTCGAACAGATTTGGACCAAACACGTCAATTAAGGCTGTATAGATGAATTAAAAAACATTTTGAAATATTTTCAAAACAACCCCCTTTATGGCCAAAAACCCCCCCAAAATCAGTTATTATTATTAGCTGAACGAGAACGTTTAGAAAGATGCGGTTTTTCGCATATGGTAGGGTACATTAAAGGCTACAAATAAGCAAAATTTTATCAAAATCGTAGAGTTGTTTTTTACAAAAAATAATAACTGATTTTTTCTGGTTTTTTTGCTAAAAAGGGGGTTGTTTTTCAAAATTTTTCTTAACCGTTTTTCGTGCATCTATATAGGCCTACATGGTCTGGTGCAAGTTTGTTTGAAATCGATCGAATAGTTTTCACTCTAGCTTTGTATACATACAGACATACAGACATACAAACAGACATTTTGTAGAAACCACTTTTTTTACTCAGGGGGTCACCTACAATTATGAAGTCAAAGTGAATCTGTTTAATAATTTAAATTTGTTTGTGAGAAAGTGTGTGCCAGTTCCTGGTACCGTTTATTATTTATTGTTTTTGACGATAACTTTGTTATTTTTCATGTGTACGAACAGATTAAAGAATCCATTTGGTTTGTTATTAAGAAAATAAATATTTTGACATTATTATTACTATTATTTTGATATTTTGGCATTATTGTAAAATTTATTGTTTTGGAGACATTTTACTTTAAACATTTCAAACGGCCGCCATTTTGAATATTTACATAGTAAAGTTTTGTATCTTGGTATACTGATAAAAATAGTGCAATCAATGTGCATATAAATTTTAAACTTATAACATACTAATTTCACAGTTATCATTGAATAAAAAAGATGTTTTTTTATTTATGTTTGTATTTTTGCTTATTTTTAAGTCCCCTATCATATCTCGAATGTACGCCGGTTACTCACGACCCACCCGGTATGTTACTTGATTATTTATTTTGATCAGCTTTTGTTAATATAAATAAAATAATAGTTTGTGTTTCACTCATCTGTCTAAAACAAAGATAATTGCCAATTACTACATTTAAACATATTTAACACAACATTCAGTAATGATGTATTCTATCAATATTAGGTAATATAATGAAAAACTATTTCGAAATGTTTAATTAGGAATTCCGTAAATTGATTTTTATCCAATTTAATATTTACTACCACAGTAACCAGTAGAAAAGAAACCTTTAACACAGATATAGATTCAATAACTCATTAAGACTTCAGGTTAGGCCTGGCCTGGAATGATATACATGATTTAGACTTAGAACTTGTTTCAAAAATCGGATTTGGGTCCAAGTATTTCTAATGTATGAACTTCTTCCTTTAAGAAACAGGCTTCTTTATGGTAAAATAGTATGTTTGGTACAGACAAGGTAATTTTCTTGTACTTATTTTATGAACAATAATATTCTATACGTCTATAGAAATTATTATTATTATTATTATTACTGAGTTGTGATTTCCATTTAAGGTAAAACAATTAAAAGTTCTTGATATATTATACGAATTCGTGCACAACGTCAAGATTTGTTTACAAATTTTTTCTAAGATTATTCTTTTTGTTTTTTTTTTTGTACATAGCTCGGTTAATCTTCGGCATAGAAAAAAAATTACGAAGATTGTTTTTGATAAGGAAAATGTACTGCCTTTTGTATTGTTGTAATAAAACTAACGAATTTTCTGAAATTCAACTTTAAATTTTTTTAATGTTTTCTATTGTTTTGATTTAAGTAATAAAGTACTGGTTATTGTCTAATTCGTAAGAAATAGCATACATAAGAAAAAAATGTATACTGTTAAAAGTAATATAATATATTTGATATACAGATGTTCAATGCGTACTGTGGTGAATTTAAACAATAAGAAACACCGAAGCCCCAACCACAAGTTCGGTGAATAAAACTACACAAATAAACTGAAACACACTTATTCTAGTTCCCTGATGTACATTTCAGTAACAAAATTACCATCATCGGAGGGTTCTAAATCTAAACTAAAGCTAACAAGAATGAAACTATAAACTAATACAGAAAAACTTTATAAGGTAGTAAGATATGGGTTCAATTTTGATGCACACATTACGTTTTGTTTTTTTTATATGGGTTGCAAGGTCCTAAAAGCACCCTGCCGGCGTCGACCAAATTGATCTTTTGCCCCCTTAATTTTCCTAATTATTCCCACAGAGTCATACCTGTCTTCTTCATAAAGGCACAGATGCTACCTATTGGGTTTCCTAGGATAGTTTCCCTTTCCTGCCCTGGGGGGCCTAGGGTAAAATTTCTGGCTCTACCTAGAGCCTTACATTCCAAAAGGATGTGTTCCGCCGATTCTTCAGCCAATATGAATTTCCTACATATACTCTCCTCAGCAATCCCAATTCTATGTAGGTTTTTCCTGAGGTGACAGTGACCCGTTAATAGGTCAACCATCCATCTCATGTTATTCCTTCCTAGCGAGATTAGTTCTTCAGCATGTTTCCTGCCTGGTTTGAACAACTTCCTGGCAAGCCCATGATCCTGAAACCCTATGAGCTTGTCTTTGCCCTCCTGCATCCACATCTCAAAACATTACTTACGTAATTTCTTACCAATATACCGACTATCAACACATTTTTTCCTAAATTTGATCAATAGTGACCGTTAAAAATATGTAATGTTAAGTCTTTAAAAAAAAAAAAATAGTTTGTTTTACCAAAAACATTGAAGAGGGAGTGTATTTTCCCATTTACAAAAAAAGTTAAATATTTTATATTTTTTTCTAAGCGAATTCATATCCAATTTATGTACAAAAAAGAAAAAAACGGTATAATAATATATATTTTTTAAACAGCAAACAAATCTTGACGTTATGTTCCTATAGTAATATAGTAATTATATTTTTTGTAAATGTTTTGGGAGTTTTCCTAAAATGCTGCTTACTGCTCAGTAGTAGTAGTAGTAATAATAATAATAATAATGATATAGGTAGATGTATAGAATATTATTGTTTTGAAATTAATCATAAGAAAAGTAATAGCCTGCACTAAACGCTGGCGAAAACAAATTATTAAAGTGATAAAATCGTCAGTTTTGGAACACTTCAATAACTATGTTTTTATTTGCTTTGCAGGAAATTTAGTTAAGAAGAAAATGAAATCCAATATTGTAGTTATTGTTATTGCTATAGTTAAAAGTTTACTACAATGCCAGCTGTCGATAGTAAATAAAAGTAGTGGAACATATGGTAG
>JAGFPH010004234.1:106441-117168 GCA_018207615.1 Philaenus spumarius
TTTCAATTCGATATATTAAAATTCGGCCAATTTAGAATGAGCCAACGCTTCATATATGAATAAGATGTCCCCTTTTAGTGATTTCCCCTGCTGCAAAATACATACCTGCATTATAGAATTTTTTCCAGACAAACCATTGCTCGGGCGAAATAAATACATATGACCTTTTTTGTTGAAAAATACCTCCCCTACACGGTGGTATTTTTTATTTTTCCTCTATCTTCATACCAGCTCGAAATATTAAGGATAATCGAAAAAAAAAATGATAATCGATTTTTTTTTCGACTTTGGGAAATCGATAGACTGGTAAACTTTTTTTTATGTTAATCTACATACTTTAATGTGCTTATAAAAAAAATTCAGCCGTATTGCAAATTACTGGTAGTTGTAACCTATACCGACTGGGCTAAATGTCTTACACCTTCACAATAACAGTATTATAATTAATGTATTAACTTAGTGCCTTAAATAAAATACATCGTGTACCTGATGGTTGGCGTACTCCAGAGGATCATGAGCTGCAGGGTAATGGAAAGCACAGCAATGGTATGGGTAGGTCAAATATACCTCCCGGATAAACTGAAAGAAACCGGTTTTTTTTTAATTATGCTACAAAAAACAAGTTATGCATTCAAGCAGGAATATGTATCTTAAGTAAATAGTTATTATGATGTATTTTGAAAGGATTTGTAATATAAGAGTAAACTTGGAATATTAACAAAATAAATTATCTAATCTCTCTTAAATAATGACAAGACTATCTTAAAATAATCCGATCACGCAATAGAACCGCTGACGAGAGTCGAGCGATTTTTCAATATTAAGTTTATTACATGTTTTAGGGCTTCAACTAACTATTTGGGAAATTGGTTCACTCACCAAGGCGCTGAACGGCTGCCTGCGTGTACGAAATATATTAGTAGAATTTCTTTGCACCTCAGCCTCTATCACCGGCTCACGAGCTGCTTTATTCCGCTCGTAACGGAAACACACGCTTTGCGAGTTTACACCTCGGACTTGCGGCCTCGGATTATGGATTGCTTCGCTTCGCTTGAAGCGGACATAACCGGTTTATCTGTACTTTTATGGTATTTTACGTTTTGGTGGATTTTGGAGGAACCAAATGGAATATAAGGTAGAGTAAAAAACAAAATGTACAAAACAATCTCTTTTATATATTTTTATTTTTAACTTCCCGCTAAGAAAATTGAAAATTTTCTAAAATCGGGAAGTTATTGGTTTCACCCCGTTTTTCGGAAATCGAGTATCCATCAGATCTCGACGTTTTGAGGGCCTAGGAATCTTCCCTGACCACTCCCGAGAGGGTGTCACCCTGTCTGTATGTATGTGTGTGTGTATGTAAGTATGTGACCCGCTTATAACTTTTGAACGGCTTAACCGATTGGACCCTACCAAACGGCGTTCTAAAGAGTTCCATCAAACTTAGATTTAATAAAAATTTCAACTAATTCGGACCGGTAGGTTCTGAGAAATTTCGAAAAAAACTAAGAAATACATTTTTTTCAAATCAGGTTTTTTTGGAATAACTTTTAAACGGCTTTACCGATAAATTCCAAAATCTAATCAGCTTTTAACCTTGAAAAGCGACGTCGATCGCTACCAGTCCGGTCAAAATCGGTTAACTCGTTCGTGAGATATCGTGAACGAAAGAAAATCAAAAAAAGTGTTTTTTCTCAATTTCTCCGAAATTTTTCATCAGAAAAATTTTTGTTGTCGATTCTTTCAATGGACTCGAAAAACTGCATCGATTGCCGAAAATCGCATAAAAATCGGCTGATTCATTCGCGAGATATCGTGAACGAAAGAAAATAAAAAAGTGTTTTTCCTCAATTTCTCCGAAACTTTACATCTGAAAAATGTTTGTTGATGATTCTTTCAATTGACTTAAAAAACTGCATCGATTGCCGCAAATCGCATAAAAATCGGTTGATTCATTCAAAAGTTATGGCAGTTCAAAATTTCCAAAAATAGTGTTTGTTGTAATTAAACTTAGCGGGAAGTTACATGGATGGCCTTTAGGGTCAACCGTTTTCCACATTGTTTTTATAATGCTCCATAATAGTTTCATTCTAGTACGAAAGATCTCAAAAAATTATTACTTCCAGTCTAAAAACGTATTGTTGGATTTTTGGTGAACTACCTCGTCCAATCGTCTTAGAAAACCAAATGTCTAGCAAATTTGGCCCAAATCGGACGTAAAATGGTACCGTTAGAGTGCCAACATATATACAGGGTGTTTACAAACTCCCTGGAAAAATTTTGTGTATTTTTCCTTAGGTCAAGACAATCAAAAAACGTCACATACATATGGGTCTGACATGCCTAGTTTTCTGTCTGTCCGTCTGTTTGTGTTTTTTAGAAATTATTTTATAACTTGAGTACTATTTTAGATAGAAACTTCAAATTTGGCACGAACGTGTACCTTGGTAGGCCAGACAAGTGTATACCATTTCGTTACGATATCTTAAACAGTTTCAAGATGGTGGCCATTTAAAATATTTGATGTTAAATTTTACGTAAACCGTAATTTTTATAAAAAATTGTTACCGTTAGTAAAAAATTTAGAATTTTAAGACAAAAAAATAATACTTTATTTGCTACAATCGGATAGTAAACAACTGATTAATGAGACTGAAATAAATATCATAAAAAATTTGCACTAAACAACAATTCGCCGTGTACAGTTGTTACATAATTAGGTAAATGTCTCATTACTCAGTTATTTATTATCCGATTGTATCAAATAAAGTATGATTTTGTTCGTCTAAAAATTCTACATTTTTTATTACTGGTAACATTTTTTTATAAAAATTACGATTTTGGTGAAATTTAACATCAAAGATTTTAAATGGCCGCGATCGTGTGACTGTTTAAGATATCATAACAAACTTGTATACACTTGTTTGACCAATTCAGGTACACGTTCGTGCCAAATTTGAAGTTTCTATCTTAAATATTACTCAAGTTATAAAATGATTTGTAAAAAACACAAACAGACGGACAGACAGAACACTAGGCATTTCAGACCCATATTTATATGACGTTTTTTGATTGTTTTGACCTAAGGAACAAACACACCAAATTTCTCCAGCGAGTTTGTAAACACCCTGTATACAATATACAGTATATGTAACATTTTTAATCACGCCCCAATACGTGTTCTGGAGAATATGATCAGTGATCATTGACTACTCACTACCTTAGCTATCACCATAAGAGTTACTGCAATAGCTTATCTTTCCTATGGAAATTGGCTGATAACTTAACATGAAAATATAGATAGACTAATAGACAGTAATTAATTGGGACAGTATAAATAAGTAAAAAGTCTGTTTTAAATATGTCATTGAATTCTCAGTTAGATAATATTAGCAATAACTTTTTGTTTGAACTAGACATTTTAACATCATTTACAACCTTAGCTTTGAGGCCGAGATTAATCCTTTAGAAAAAGAAATATGAAGCAAATCTGGTCAAAAGGGTAAAGTGTTAGAGAAGAAATGGATTTCGGTTCGAAGAGATTGTTCTCCTTGGTACAACTTATTATAAGGCTACGTAAAAGTAATACTAAAGAAGGGCTTAAGTCATGTACCAGCTGCAATTAAAAATAACTGTATTAAAATATAAAGTGTGTAGTTGTTAACTATGACAGTTATAATAAATAGAACGGTAGTTCAGGTTACGTTAAAGAAATTTAATACTATTCACACTTTAGTACTTATCAAATTGTACCTGAAGTATTACAAATACATATTGAGTTTGACTTGTGAAAAGATATACTTGATAGAATAAAACTTGAACACAGAACCTCTTCACAGCCAATACGTTTATTTTTCAAACACGTTTCAACAACAATTTCTCCATCTTCAGTGATGCACGAGCTACAACCAAACTATAACTATTTATAGAATATAAATATATAACAGTTAAATATTATAATAGATACAATTCAAGAACAAAACAAATCCGAAATGTATTGTATACAATGTATAATGTATCCGAAGAAATATATTTTTAAAAACAAAAGAAGCATTATAGCACGGGCTAAATAAAACCTTTCTCTGTTTAAAATAATTGGCCTGATCAAATATGTGTTACGGCTAAGCATTGTTTAAACGAAAATCCTATTTTAAAAGTAGAAATCCCTGTATTGTTGAAACATGTAACACAACTGAAAACAACAGATTATTTTGAAACTGTCTTACTAAATACGGTAACAAATTAATTGTAAGTACTAAATTGGTATCCATACAAAATGTTGTATTAATGTTTAAAAATATGTATTGTTAGAAATTAATATTAGTTTAGTTTGATATAAGTTAATTTGAGACTAGTTAGAAATGTTAGGAATTTGTTAACGACAGACTATTTGTAAAATAGGTTTAAAACAGGCCTTCTAATGTTTTGTATAAATATGGAGCGTGACACAGTTGGCTGTTGGGTTGGTTACAGTTCGATTATTGTGCATCGCTGAAGACGACGACATTTGTCTTTGAAACCCGTTTGAGTAAATAAACGTATTACTTATGTTTCCAAATTTATTTTCTATTAAAATTGCGGCAGATTAGGATGCAAATATTGTATCATCACTGCAATTATAAAATATTATGCTACTGACACTGGTAATTAGGTATCTGACTCTTGGCTTGCGAAATAGGTGTTACCCTTAGGTTGGAAAATGATACATTAAAAATGTGATATTTAATCACACAACACTTACCTCAAAATTGTAAACTGAAGGGAAGGATTTGAGTGTTGTTGTATCTTCGAGTCGCAAGACGTCCAGCTCCTGAAGCCCCTTTGTGGGCAAATAGTCTATAGACGTTTCTGAAAGATCTCTACAAAAAGACAAGTCCTATAAGAACTTATCGTAATGAAAGTAGTGTTTTAAAAGTACATACATTTGGAGCAATACTAAAGTACCCTTTTCTGTTGACAAATAATTGGAATTTATAATTTGTAAAATTTAAGTCCAAAATCTGCCAAGCTAATTATTTAATCAAAGTAAATTCAGCGAGTAACAATGCCAACAATTATAATTAACTTAATTTACTTTTTCGTTTGAAAAAAAGTACGACTAACGTAAAAAAGAAACAATAATACAGATTACAAATTAAAAGTCACCTCTATCGTAAGCAACAATATACTCACAACTCGCGCAAACTGCGAAGTCCTTGAAATGCCTCCGAGTGGAGTGTAGTGAGGTCCCTATTGCCCTTGAGACTTCTGGAAAGTAAAAAAAAAAAATATACAGGTTTTTCTAAAACCCTCAAAACCTTCTGAACTTTTAAAAAGTTGATTAACAATACAAACTACATAAGTTGGAAAATCAACAAAATACTGTTTATAAATATTAAGCTTGAATTGTTAGATAATATACTTGATAGAACAGAACTTGAACACAGATTTTCACAGATTTATTTATTTAAACGGGTTTCAACAACAATATCGTAATCTCGTTTACAGTTTGAATAATTTAGATCGTGTATCACTGGAGATGTTGACATTGTCATTGAAATGCTTGTGAGTAAACAAACGTATGAGTTTTGAGGAGCAGTGTTCAAGTTTTATTCTAAATGTTGTTTCTTCTCCAAGATTACTACTTTAAAATATGTTTATGATGACTTATTTTCAAAATTACACAATTTATAAAGCTGTAAATATAGTTGGGGAACTTTAAGTAGAAATTTGCGTTGCCATTTCGACGAAAGTATAATCGGTTTCATACGGTAAAAACGTTCAATAAAGTAAACAAATCATCAAGTATCCATCGCCTTCTCCCAGATTAAGGTGACCTCAAGCTTTGTTAGATTGACTGACCTATCAACTTTAGAAGCAGAACTCAAGGATATTATAAGCTGAACCATAGGCGTAACCAGGACGGCCGTATGGGGGGGGGTTACATCAACGGGGGGGGGGGGGGGGGTTTTTTTTACCCTAGAACCGGCAGAACGCACGTTTCGTGCGATCACTCCCGGCTACGACAACACATTTGTATCGAATATTTGACCCACTAAAAATTTTCCAATCTCAAAAAGACAAACACCATTATAAAGGTAATATTTCAAACTTTAATTTTTGTACTTACAATTTCTTTCTAAAACGTATATTTACACACGTTATCATCGTTTTAGTTTAGATTTTTAAAGCAAATGTCACGCAAATGAAATACGCCGAAATTACCGTTAATTTCCAGTTTCTATGACCCTCCCTATAGCTCGCCCAGTATTTTCTGAGTTATATATATATATATACTGATGGATGCATCACACTTTCCCCTATCTAAAACTACCATCCAATAAAAAATCGGGCAAATAGTTATAAAGTTGTGGGGCGTTTTGTAGACCCTTGCAATTGGTCAGTTTTCCAACCAATAAACAGCCTTACTAATTGCACGTGATATCTGTGTGATGGAAGTCTATTTTTAGACATATTTTGATATGTATCTGTAGAGAATGCTTCAAACTAACATTTCCTGTGAACCAAATATGTTTTGCTCGAAAGTTTTGTTGTCTATGAGCTTGGGAATGAGAGCGTTTTGACGTTTTCAAACCAAGGCTGTAATTTCAAATTAACGGTTATTCCCCATGCAGCTTCATATCCGACCGTTGTATACCAAGCATGAGTGGGATGTTTCTATATTTCTCCTCACTTTTGTTATTCAAATAAGATCATTTACTTATATGTCAAACACTTTTATGAAAAGATCATTTGTTCAATTCTTTGATTTATTCTCTACAATTTGTTATAATAACATTTCATTTTTGGGCAAAGTATATAAATTAATAAATTACGTTTCAAACTTGGCATAGTTTTGATAGTAGTCTTGTAGTAATAACATAAAAACTGGTGTTTTCAAAATAAGAAATTTGAAAATGATAAATATTTTTACACAGTTCTATTTAGAACTAAATTACGAAACTTTTTTATATTTATGGAAAGAATTTAAAAAAATGTTTACTACTTTTTATGTAGACCTAAAACTGTACCTTTACCTTTCGTAACTGAACATTTTTTGTTTCTTGAGCTAAAAACTTTGTAAATTTTACATCTATCATTTTTTGACTAGCATACATAAATTCTTTGAACCTTTCTCTACAAAAAAGATGTGGATCACTTTTTTACTATAGTTCATTTACTATTTTTGAAAAAATGCTTGCAAATGCAAAAAATCCATATTTGTTAACATTGCTGGTTCTAGGGTTAAATTAAGATGCAAAATAACACGTTTTAGGCTTCCCGAAAGTACTTTAAAACGATATAGGTATGTATAATTTTCCACTTCTAGTTGAGATTTAGGCCTACTTTGGAATAATTTAGAATAGCAACCATGATTCATCCCCCGCCAAATATTTCCGTGCGCTGCCTCTAACCTTATAGGCTTGTAACACACGACAATTTTTTTGCCGACTGCGGATTAGTTACCGTCACCGCTCATAAAAAGCATCATTGGGATTCATTAAACTGAAGAGTCTAGTTCAATAATCACGAAGTGTGTTATGATATATTATTTCTTGTAATGTTTTATTGATATGAACAGAGAGCAACTCTCGCTTTATTGTTATTCAATCGCCGATTGAAAAGGAAGCAAAAAATATACTTATTTTCGTTCGTCCAATCAATAAATAAAAGAAGAAAATATTTTGGAGCATTCTACACTGTGTTTCCTGATTTGAGGAACTAGAAGAAACATTTTTCAATTATTTAAGAATTTCGGTTTCGTCATTTGACGAACTGCACATGCGGCTGAATGATAGTATTCTACGAAAAAATACTAAAATAAGGAAAATTGGAGTGCATTTGGTCACATTCGCCACTGTTTCGGAGGAGACGATGGAAAAACCATCGATTTTTTAAAATAACAGCGAGCGACTGCACAGCTACCGTCAGAGGCAAATAAACAGATCTTATATTTTTCCGACGAATGTGTATGCTCTAATATTCTCCTGCACGCCACTGTTGATATGACGGCGACGGCAAATAATCTGTGGCAGAAAACGCCGTGTGCTGCCTTTAGAACACTATACTTTGATACACTACAATGCATCTTTATAAAATAAAGTGTCAGTGCCCAATTCAACCAAAGATAATGTCAGCAATATATTGATAATTTCTTGTAGCTTAACATTTGCATAGGTGTTGAAAACAAGTTAGGTATTTTAATATAAACAAAGCCCGAAATATTTTTTCAATGGGGGGGGGGGGGTTTGGGGGTTATAATTTACGCCTATGAGCTGAACGGGAATGGATATTTCCGAAGGAAAATACTTTAAATATAATATTCTTTCAAAATACGTTTATTTTGTTCATATAAAAGACTATCTTCTAACGCTTGGGATTGGCAACTAGTTTGCTTAACAAAATTATGTATTTACTCATTTTAATTAGTTAATAGAAAACTGAACCTGGACATTAGGGACTAATATAATATCAAAAGTACGAAATCAGCAATTAGTAGAAATGCCACTGAGAAATATCCTGCATGCCAATATATAGGCCTACTCATAAAACTAAAAATCTTCCAACAGCTTATCTATATATTGGACTAGCTGGACCGATCCCTCTTTCACGGATAGACAAATCAAAGTTAAATAATTTCGAATTTTTTAAAACCCATTCTTAGCGAGCACCTAGGGCCCTATAGGAAGCTACATACCAAATGTCATTCCAATCGTTCGGTAGTTTTAGAGAAATCATGATTTAGAAACTTTGACCCTCCCAAAAACCCCTAAGATTACGATTTTTTTCTTAGAGAGCAGCTAGGCCCTAGAGGAAGCTACATACCAATTTCATTCCAATTAGTACAGTAGGTTTTGAGAAACTGTTATCAGTGAGTCAGTGGATTTGGCTTTTATACATAGATATATTTTCTATATAACGTAAATTCAGTGTGACCTTTAGGTACATTTAAAAACTGACAGCTGTGAAAAATATGCCTGAATTTCTGTAATTTTTATTTTCTTTGTTAAACTAATGATTAACATAGTCGGGAAAAACAATAATTTGTATTCGTTGGCACAACAAGTCGAACTAAATGTTTACATAAGATATGTATATTGTTATTTTGCTTGGTACTCAAAATAAACTTTATTTCTGATGAACTATACAGCCTGTGTAAGATAAATCAGGGATGCATCTAAGATTTGTACAAACTGCACAAAGAAACAAATCAACAAACAAAGTTTACCTCTCTATAATATTCGGATGGATTAGTAAACAAGTGTTCATAATCAAATTGATTTAGGTAGTTGGTGAATATAGCATCACTTAATTTATTTTCCTGTATTTTAAATTCAATTTATATTGGTTTGTTTCGATAATTAAAAATATCACAGTTGTTTATAAAAATTTTTATGTAATTTAAAAACTATTTTTAATTGTTAAAATTACTACTAAATATTTTAGAGGTATCATTTCTCAATATATTGATTAAATTTATATAAATCAAATTCATATTTGTGACAGTGGGTCAATTCAACTTGATATTGTTGAAGAATTTGAAGAGTTTGTGTTATCTAGAAAGTTTTGACGACAAGAATTAATTAAATTGAATTGCATTTATCTTATGGGACGAGAATTACTGTCTAACGGTGTCTATTAAATTAACCCTACTATACATTAATTACATTATAAAACAAACAAACAATATTACAACATTGTTAACATTAAACAAAAAAAAACTTACAAAATTTAGAATTTACACCAAATTAAATTTTTAAAATACAGGAAAAGAAAATACAGTAAACAATTAAAAAAAGAAAAAAAACAGTAATAATAATTAACAGAAAATTAAATTTAAATATACAGCAAACTTCTATAGAAATTTACATTCTAAAACAATAATGCTGAGAATTGATGAACTGATGAGCAGATAAAGAAAAGGTGCACGTAATAACTTAAGAATATTTAACAATTTATCTGAAAAATAAATAACACATTCTGAATTTTTAACCCAAACTTCAAGAATGGTGTGAGGCTTAGAAGCTGAGTAAAATGTTCTAAGTACGCGTAAATAAGTTTTTAATCAGAATTTTGCAAATAAGATGGCATGGTCGCATAAGAGATCAAATATTTACAAAAGGGTCACCAGGGGGTTACTTGTATCCCTTAAATCATACTGTAAGGAAATAAAATCTGGAGACATAGCAAAGCAAACACAAGTTCTGAACCCGACAGGTAAAAGAAGAGTTTTAAACACATTATGAAGGAGATAAAGGAAACATACATGACCTTTATTCTAATCTGTAATTCTAATTTATGTAATTCCAAACTTCAAAAAATACAAATATAACACCAGGTTTAGCCTATCATTCATTGGGTTTTCCTTTCGGTAAGACACTTCCCAATTCCTCTGACATGCATTAATCAGGATAAAATTGAAGCCGTTAATGGAACTCATTATTAAACTTAATGAAAATAAATATCGGCGCATTTAAACAATATATAAAATCAAACAGGAATAACCTTCGGCTTTGTTCAAACTAATATTATTATTTATCTTCTTAGAAAGGATAATATCTTTCGCTGTTCATGAGCACTAAGGTTTAAGATTTCGCAAGCATTAACAAACCTTGTACTTTTCAATGTATTCAGAGTGCACAAAATTGTTCAATAATCTAACTAATTGTAATTTTTAGCAAATGCCTGCACGATTTATATCTACCGGAAAGTGATTGGATGTAATGGGATCGCTGTGACGCCAGCTG
>JAGFPH010004235.1:0-11068 GCA_018207615.1 Philaenus spumarius
AGAACAATTTGAGAGGTTTGGCGAGGGCAAGAAAAGGAAAACTTTTTGTTTCCTATTCTTAAGTTTTTTAAATTTAAATTAGTTAGACCTTTTTTGTCTTTTGTGTAGTACACTAGCTCAATTCTAGACTCTTTTTCGGGATCGTTCCCTTTGGAGTTAAATTTGTAGTGATCCGTGAATAACTCACCTGCTGACTTAATTACACTAGAGCACTGAATGGTTTTAGGATTAATTTGATTGGATTTGTAAATTATATATTCAAAAATTTTCTACTGAAAACTCAAAAACGATTTATTTTTTAACATAAATCCACTAACTTTGAAACCACAAATTATTATTTTCAAAAACACAATGAAATTTATTAATCTTTAACTTATAATTACATATATTGAAAAGTAGCAAAGTGATTAATTAATTTATTAATTAAAATTTGTATATTAATGATTATATTATTTACATATTTCGATTTGCCATTGTGAGTAATGAAATTTACTAAACGAGTTTACTTTATTCAATTTCCCCAGAATTTACTTGAATTTATTTATTTAATTTAATTTATTTATTATTTTGTAAAAAAGGGATTTATTTAAAATTATAAGTAACAATGATCGTTTGCCACTTACAGAACACAAGAAGTTCGACGCGTAATTCCTTCTGTCGATTTCCAGCGATTTAAAGTTGTTCTCCTTGGTCCCCAGAATGGTTTCTTCGGCTTACAGTTGTCTTCTCCTAGACTTAATTAAAGTTGTCCTCTCCCAGTTGATTGTAGTATCTTTTGGCAAGATAGGCCGTTTATATGGATATTCTTCTCCCGAAATTATCACGACCCGACTTAGCTTTAGGCCGGAGCTAGAAACGTAACGCACACCTAAACTGATCGCCCTACGCCTTTCTTTTAAGTACCCTCGGAGCTCGGTCAGTTGTTTACTCGATGGCGCTTCGTGCTAAACTGAAGTTAGAGGGGATGCAAGCTTCTCTTCTCGACTTTTCCCTTGTCAAACCAGCATCTTCCTCTATGTAACAAGAAATCCTGATTTCTTGCTTTAGAAATATATTTTTTGGTCTTAATATATTTCCTGATTTATTTGATGAATTTTAGTGCCTTTATTTCCCATCGATTAGGCCTAATTTAATTATTATCTTCATTTATTGAATTTCAATGTGCGGTCTGTTTTGCTCTTCGTAGTGGATCCGATGACGTCACTTCCCCGTCGCAGCTTGGGCCTTGAGTGCCTGTATGAACTTGTCGATTTGCGAACTTGGCTTTGATTTCACCCAAACTCTATAACTTCTTTTTGCGTGGTCGGATTTTGATTTTGTTGACTTTTATGGATTGGTTGGCGTTTTCTGGTTTCTCTGGAATTCGAATGGCGTTTCTACTCCTCTTCCTTCTTGAGTTATAGACTTCGTTAGTTTTGCTTAAATTTTGAAATTTATTTCCTGTAAATTTGAAATTTTCCATTTTTTCTTGCTTGTATCCTCTTCGGTTGGTCTTGAAACGCGTAAATCTGGTGTTGGTTTTTTGATAGCTTGTTTGGTTATCTAGTTATTCAGCTTGTTGTTACTCTAATTGCCTTCGTTTGGTTTTCGGCGTCTCATTCCCCCCCTTTAAAGCTCTTTTCATATCTCACATGGCATTACAATTTATTACACATATATATACTCTATTTTATCAATATTTCCCTTTTATTAATCTCCCTTGTATTTATTATGAATTAATAAAAGTTTTTATTAATTTATTTTATCTTTACAAAACTATTTATTTATTTATATTGAACTTCGGCTTGATTATGCCCTATTATTGACTCTATTAATTGCTATTTTTTATGATTTAATTACATTTGAACTTTATGAGGTATTAGCCTTTTTATGCCCAAGAATGACTTTACACTTTATTTTTTTAGCTATAAAACTTTATAACTTTATATTTTTTATTACTTTATTTTCTTAACCCTTTTTAACTCTACAAATGACTCTACTTTGTTTTTGGATTTTATTCAAATTCTGCAAAATCGATTTGTTTACGCTTACGTTTTTGTCTATAACTTTTTAACAAATTATCATAACAAAATTATTTTTATTACTCCTTGCTTATTTAACTCTCCTTTTAACATAAATCTAATAATAACAACTTTTTTTTATAAAATTACAAACCCCTATCTTTCAATGCTAATTCATTTCTACCAAATTTAGACAAGACTGGACAAGTCAATTCCTGTCAGATCCTGCAAGGTTTTGGCTTGACTTTGTCGCTAAAGCATACGTCACAGTCTGCACGTATTTAACTAACACAATTTTAGTTAATTCTTCTAAATACTATTTTTACATTGGAAACTACTTTTTTATCTTAATTTTGGGCTTTTCTGACACCCTTTGGCTTTAATCCTTTGTTATATTGACTTTGAATTTATTTTAATTAATGTAATTAATTAACCCCAATTGGATCGGTCGATTGGCCGTTCCAACCCTGTATATCAAATTTCTAATGACACCCAAACGTGTTCTGGTGATCACGATCGGTGCTCATTTACTACTCCCGACCTTAGGTCTCACCATAACGGTCACTGCAATAGCTCATCTATCCTATGGAAATGTACTAATAAATTGTTGACGTGCTCTAATTATTTCGCCTATCAGAAAGAGTTTAAATTTAAAGAGAAACTTGTCTTCATCACCATAGTTGTGATTCAGATTGTGTGGAAGAAAGACTAAGAATCAGTTTTGATATTTTAATTTATGTGTTTCAACGTTTTATGTGTGCCCATATCTGTGAAGTGTAAAGTTTTTATAATGTGTACTGTTGTTATTAGCGAATTTCCATAGGAAAAATGAGCTATTGCAGTGGCCCTTATGTCGGGAGTAGCAAATGAGCACCGATCATGGTCCCCAGAACTCGATTTGGGGTGTAATTGAAAATCATATATATGTCGTATATATGTGATTCGCACTCTAGCGGCCGCATTTTAAGTCCGATTTGGTTCAAATTTGGTAGGCCTACACATGTTGGTTGTCTACGTCGCTCGGACGGGTTCGTTAGTAAAAAAATCCAACAACCAAAAGCACGTTTTTGACCGGAAGTAACGATTTTTCCTACGAGAATGAATTTGTTTTTGAGTCTTTTCTACAAATATAGGATGTTATTCTGCACATTTTTTTTACGCGACCTTATAACTCGTTTGGTTCCCCCAAAATCGATCAAAACGTAAAATACCAGGTTCAAAGCCATGCGGGGGATTCTAACGTGGGGTTGGCGTTATATACTGATATTTAGATTTGCTTGATTAAACTACAACCCACAATACTCATGGATGCAGTAGGTTACAGCCTTACTCTCTTGTGAGCTTGATCTGTTGAATAAGAAAACTATGAAGGTTCAACAAAAATACTTAACTCTAACAAAACACGCAATGCATCGTGTATTGAAGACACTATTAATACGGGGGTTGTCGTGCGAAGTACGCAATGTTTTGTGTATTGAAAATGCTCAAAATACAGGGGTTGGCGTCCGAAGCACGCAATGCTTTGTGTGTTGAAAATGCTCAAAATACAGGGGTTGGCGTCCGAAGCACGCAATGTTTTGTGTATTGAAGATATTCCCAATATCCGGAATGGCGTGCGAACCATTTTGCAGCTATTCAGCACCGTCGTGAATAGACCTATTTCCCAAGTTGTTGGTTGAAACATAGGCCTATAAACTTAATTTTGGAAATTTGCTCAACTCACGTCAGCGGTTCAGCTGCGTGGTCGAATTATTTTATATCTTGACAAGTAAAACATTTTTATGCTTGGAATGTGGAAAACGAATTACTACAAAATCTTTTTGTTTTTGACGATGTGATTATCTGATGATGGTGGCTTAATCTAACCGAAACCGGTAACAAAGTTGTTTAGCCTGCTGAAGGCGTCGTCTTCTTATTGACACATGAGACAATGTTTTTTAAATTTATTGTATCATATTATTTATCTTTTAAACTATTTTAATTAAGTGTTTAATATGCCAATAAGAAGACGGCGCCATAGCAGGCTAAACATTTTATTTAGATATGGAATTGAAGATGACGGTAAAACTGTCGAAACCGGTAATTCATCTAAGAACCAATTTGTATTGTTTAGCGGAGTAAAAATTAGGTAATTAACCTACTAAATATTATCCGTATATTTGAAATTATAAATTTCTGTTTAAGACATATTTCAATTTGTTTGTTTTGAAATTTACTCTTTTATAAGTTGGTAACCAGGTTCTGCGTATATAATTGTTTTATAATGTCAACTGGAATTACCAACGAACATTCTGAAAAATAATAAGTAAATGGGTTGGGTTTTTTTTATTTGAATACGTGCCCACTTGAAGAACAGATTTTGTATAATCCTCTTAACCTGGCTTAGTCACCTTAGAGTTTAATTTAATTTCAGATAATGCCCTAGAGTGGTAGTCTACAGTAATTATTATGGTAATTTTTCAAATCTAAAACAACAATAACAATTTGCCATCCACAGTTTCAGCAAATTTCAGAAGATATCGATTTAAAACTCCCCGCACAACTTCGAAACATTGCAATAAAGGTCCAAGTCGATACTTATTAATAGTTTTATATTTCAGCTTCTTTAAGAGTGCGCTTTAACTACCCCCCTCCCCTTGTTGAAAACGTATCGGCTTCAAATTCGACTAACACGTTTATCAGTATATTTGTGAAAATAGCTTACTTTTAATTATTATGTTTGTTTCGTAATAGCAAAATGAGTAGAGTTATTTGGCATAACCTAATGTTTCTACTTTTCGAGTGTATTTTTGTTGAAATAGCCAAAATGTTTGTGATTCTACCAGTCAAACTTGCTTGTCCACACCTAGTCCAACAGTAAAAATTGAACAATTATTTTTAAATGTTATTTTAAAACTAGTGGGCCTGGCAATGCTTCGCTATATTGCTTGATTTAATTTAAAGGGTAGTTATTCAATTTCATTACATTGACTTAAGTAATCGAATTGCAAAATTGTTTTATGCCACTTGAGAATATACCACACAAATTTAGATTTATAGTTTGTAAACCTTTATAGATAATACAGTAAACCTTTTGTTTGCTTTCACCTAATCTAAAAAAACTGATAGTTGTGAAGAACTGTAAAAAATGATTCTAAATTGGTTGCAAATAAACGTGTTTTGGTTCATTGTAGGCCTAACGTAAAATCATGTTCAGTTTTTTATCCAACACAACTGTTTTATATATATGATGTAATAACCAATGTTTGAATTGAATTGAAATATAGAAAGCATTTTTAGTTGATTTTTGTTTGCTTTAAGTTGACCAATCTAACCTAAAAATCTGTTGGTTTCGAAGAATAATAAACTGATTATAAATGCTGAGTAAAGTTCAATTCAATTCAATTCAATTCAATTTATTTATATTTCCTTAAATATAATACAGAAAAAATGTATAATAATATCACGGAAATTGTGCCCACATAGGCTTAGCCTGTGCGTAGGCACGAGTCGCATCTAAAAATCTAAGTTACAACAAGGAAGACATAATATATTTATTGATCTATATTAAAGTTTTATAATATAAAAACAATAGAGGTAGAGAAGAGTGGGAAGTGCCAAACGGAGGAATCCAAGTCCATATCGGACCAAAACAACCCGGGTCAACAAATAGTTACTGCTTCAACACACGAGAATCAATAATAGCGAGAGAGATAAGGTAGTACAATAAACAAGGGTAAATATATTTGCTACCTGTAGATGGATACAATGACATTCTCAGTACCGTCCCTTCCCAATTCCAGAAGGCAATTTGTAATATGTTTCTTAAATGTCTGAAGTTTAAAGTTATTAAACATACGTAAGTGGTCAGGTAGATTCCTATATAAAACATGAGCTATGTAATGTGAATTCGTGACCGAGAAAGTCTTACTTAATTTTTTATTTAAAATTCCAAGTGACTTTGAGATGCGTGTCAAACGTTGATGATCGGTAATTTCGAAAATATCTCGGTAGTTTTTAAAAATATAAATTGCAAGAGTTTTGACATAAATTTGTCTAAGATTCATAACCTTAAATTCGTCAAAAAAGTTGCTATGGTAATGAATGTAAACAAAAATGACGTTTGGCTAAGCGTTTTATAGGAACAGCTGTTTTTGTGCACTATGGTCTCAATCCATACAAAAAGAGGCTGTTTAGTTTTTCCAAATTTGAAACTTTTTCGGGAACTTTTCAAAGTTTTTTTTATATAAAAACCTAGTTCGGACGTTTACGAGTACATTTTAAAACAAAAAATAGCCAATTTGGTCCAGCCGTTCTCAAGTTATGCGCTTACAAAGGAACAGCAATTCATTTTTATTATATAGATTTGTATGTATTTGTGACAACTCAAAATGTATAGCCTACACTGCAGCAATCAGCAATCTATTGTAAGCGATTGAGGCTAATAAATCATATCAAATCTTCGGCGCTTTTAAAAAGTATTTTATTTATTATTAGCTTAAATTAGCGCAAACCCCAAAATATAAAAAGTTTTATTAGAGGTGAACCCAAACACAACACTTGTATCCTTTTGGATTGACCAAAGCCGGTACATACAAAAGGAGAAAACGGTCACTAACATTTCTTGATCCCTTATTAGCACAAATAACTTATTGAACATCTACAGAGCGGATTTAGAAAGGTGAACAGGATTGCAGATGTGTGTTAATAACGTTAAAACGTGGCGGGCGTGATCAACTGCATCGTGACTTCCGCTTTATCTTAAAGTTTTGTGTGAACAGCTTAAAGCCTGATTAAGGATTAAGTACCTGGGCGACCGAGCATCGCTCAGTATTTGTTTTATTGTTTTTTTTTAGGAAAATATATGCAAACTAGTGGACCGGGCAATGCTTCGCTATTGCTTGATTTACCTAACCTAAAATTATATTCAGTTTTTGATCCAAATCAGTTGTTGATCAAAATCAGCTGTTTTAAGCTTTTCATACGAACAGCTGTTTTTTGTGCCCCTGATAAAATCAAAAGAAATCTTTCTTCTTCTTCCTTAAGATTGACCTTCCATAAGATTAACATGGCAACTTTGAGGGCCACTGGGGCGAAGCCCTGAACATACATTGAGCTCATTTTAAGGGAAGCACAACTTCAGAGTGAGCTCTGTAAAATGACACCAAAAACATCAAAATCGGTTAAAAACTCTAGGAGGAGTTCTACTCACAAAATAACCACTAGCAAATTAATATATGCAAATATGAATTGCATACTGAATAAATGTGAATATTTTTCGATCTTACGTACATATGAACTGTCTATTAGCGAATTTCCATAGGAAAAATGAGCTATTGCAGTGGCCCTTCTGGTAAGACCCAAGGTCGGGAGTAGCAAATGAGCACCGATCATGGTCCCCAGAACACGTTTTGGGGTGTCATTAAAAATCATATATATATATATGTATATATTTATGTATGTATGTGTGCGCACTCTAACGTACACAATTTACGTCGAATTTGGACCAAATTTGGTACACACATTGGGTTTCTAAGTCGCTTGAACTGGTAGGTTAGCCAAAAAAATTGACCGGAAGTAGATAAACTTTTTTTACCGGAAGTAACTTTATGTATATATGTGTGCGCACTCTAACGGACGCATTTTATGTCCGATTTGGTCCAAATTTGGTACACAGGTTGGTTTTTTAAAGACGCTTGAACGAGTTCGTTAGCCAAAAAAATTGACCATAAGTAGACCACATTATTGACCGGAAGTATCATGTATATAATTGTGCGCACTCTAACGGACGCACTCTAGACTTAGAATTAAATAAGCTTTCAAATAATGTGCCACACAACGATATTTGGGAGTATTTAAAATTTTTGAGTTACAGCCATTTTCATTTTTTATAATTGATTTCGAGTGGTTTAACCAAATATCGTTGTGTGGCATATCATTTAAAAGCTTATTTAATTCTGAATCCAAAAAGAATAATAATTAATATTAAAACAAAAATAGTACAGCAAAATGGGGCAAAATCGAAAAAACGATTTCGTTGTTTTTTGGCCGCCATTTTTAAACGGTTAAAGATATGGATTTGAAAGTTTCACCGTTGGTTTTTTCTTGAAATTCTACATCGAAATGATGTATCACATGACCACCTTCCTATTTAAAAAACAAAGTTACATTCAAAATGGCGGATCCAAGATGGCGGATAAATTTGTTGAAATCTTAATAAAATAGTATTTTTACAAACAGTAGGTACCTTAATCACATCTACCTTAAAATTTTCCTTATATACGAAATATTAAACCGTCCGAAGACTTAATTGTCACCCTGTAGATTGATGAACCAAAACACATGTTTCTTGAACGTATTCACATGCATTGCCATAGCAACCAATTAATAACACTTTTTTCTTTACGCATTACATTTTCTATTTGTTAACTCCTACCGAAAACCGCGTTAAGGAACTTCGTTCCAAAAACGTAGATAATTAGAAGTTAAAGGTTAATTAAACTTTGCGCCAGCTATTGTCTCACTCCAAGCTATTCCCGATGATACTCCCCCCCCCCCACACACACACACAAGCTTTACGTAACAACACATTATCCCAGTCCTGTAACTGTATCGTACAATAATAACAGTATTATATTAGAAAACGCCAGGAGAATGTCTAGTTTACTCCTTATCAGAACTTCTATTACTTTCATCTTGCACTATACATGCAAATTTCATTATAATTCCTGAAATTTACTTTAAACTATCCGTTGTAACACTGCCCACTCATTGCCTCGGAGGTATAAACTGTATATGGATACGTTAACCTTTACGTGAAATTGCAGCAATTACACTACAAAGCCAGGCTGGCCAACTGTTAGAAAATAGTTTAATAGTGTGGAACCAGATCGATCAGAGATGCAGTTCTGTCGAGGGATTATTTTCAAACAAAGTTTATTTACCGACTCATCTTACTGAATTATACGTACGAAAGAAGAAAACAACTATTTTGGTTTTCTCCTTACAACAAGCATTCCGATAACTTAATTTTACTTAATTGTATTTACATCTTTCTTTTACGCAAGCAGAATGTTCCGCAAATAGATTTACAATAAATTTTCCAAAGATATGTTAAATATTTTAAAAATAATTATTTCACTCTAGTCAAATAAGTGATTAATAGGAAATTTAAATTTAACCTAAATTATTAGAGTACACGTACTAAAGCTCAATACAATTCCTTCAGTTTTAGCCTCTACCAAACAAATATTATTGCACTTACAACTCAGAAGATTTGATACTTTTAAGTCTTCACACTACTTATATGGGCTGGGTTATCTTGAGATTATTTAGAATTAAAAAAAAAAGAAAGCAGTCGAGGTACTGCCGACAGATGTGAAAACTGTAATGAATATAAATCGTTGGGCATATTGGTTCAATCTGAAATTTGATTATTTTAACACTACCAAGAACTAAACAATTTTAAAACAACTTACAAATTGAGGAATCGCAATGTCCATTTCAGAGGTAGCCTATATTACCAAGTAAACTATTTTAACACAATTTACGAAATGAGGAAGCACAATGTACATTTCAGAGGTATTGCTAAGTGAACTATTTCTAAACAAATTAAGAAATGAGGAAGCGCAATGTCCATTTCAGAGGTTACCAAGTAAACTATTTTAACAAAACTTACATAATGAGGAAGCACAATGTCCATTTCAGAGGTATTACCAAGTAAACTATTTTAACACAACTTAGAAAATGAGGAAGCACAATGTCCATTTCAGAGGTATTACCAAGTAAACTATTTTAACACAACTTACAAAATGAGGAAGCACAATGTTCATTTCAGAGGTATTACCAAGTAAACTACAAACTTTGCTATACAAAATCCGATCCACCGTCCGCAAAATGTTTTGGACGCGGTGCGCCTATAGATGTTTTCATTTCAATAAGTGTTTTTTCCCATGACTCTTCGCAAATATTGTAATTCATTGTTGAGTTTTCTCTTCTATAACTCGGAAAATTTGATTCTTTTAAGTCTCGCACTACTCCTGTGGTGTCTAGGGGCTAAATTATCTTGAGATTGTTTTGAAGGATGAATAAGTATCTTTTCCACGACTCTTCGTAAATTTATTATTCCACCGTTTCCACTCCCAGATCCCTATGGAGTTAACAATTTCTATCATAACAGGCTTCCTCATCATCCCCAAGCAGACATTTATCTTGTGAATTCCACCAAGGATCTCATTGCAACTGCCTTCCTCATATCTTGTATTTATTCACTTCCTATTGATGTGCAGTAAAATGAATGACCGTTAGTAGCCCTATTATCAGCCTTTTTACAACATTTTAATGGTATGCGATACAACTCGAGTAAAAGCATAAAATACAATGAGCAGGCTGACCTATATTATTACATTATTATTATTTTACTATACATATCGCTTGTATACACTTTCGTTTTTACTAATATCGGTATTATTTTTTAGTTTCCACCATGTGCGTACGACATTTAAATTTGCAGAAAGCTCCAGTGTATAGTTAGTAGGTAACAAAATTCGCACCGAAGTTTTATTACTATCAAATAACTCGACTGAAAATATGATTTTCGTCTTGTTTATAAGCAAATATCTTTACTAATATTATAAAGAGATAAAATTTGTTTGTTTGTATGTAAAGGGTAATCTCTGGAACTACTGAACCGATTAAAAAAATAGTTTCACTAATAAAAAGCTACACTATCCCTGAGTAACATAGGCTATAATTCATTTTGATAAAAACATTTTTTATTTTTATATTTGTAAATTTAGCCGAAAAAAATCTTAGATTATGCCTTGACTGATGAACCAACATGTATTGAAATTTATTTTATTACCATAGCACCCAATTGAATAAATAACAGATAAAACGCTGTTTGCTTAAATATTTCCATTGACAGCTGATTTCAAACTTTGAAGCAATTATTTGTATTTCTAACTTGCTGGTTCTTTTACCCTTTATTATAACTGCTGTTATAAAATATGCGAAATAATTTGATATGAACATTTAACATTATTTACCTTCTTAGCTTTGGGGTTATTATTAATCGTACACTTTTATTT
>JAGFPH010004235.1:11168-23500 GCA_018207615.1 Philaenus spumarius
TTTAATACAAATGTATAATTTACAATTTTTGCCACCTAAGAATTCTAATTTAGGTGTAAATGAACGATTTCCTGCAAACTACAAAAGGTTATCTTCAAGTTTCGATGAAGGATAAGTTATATTGAAGAGAACTGTGTGGGAGTTTTTCGCCCTGGTATTGCACACCGTTAATAACACCAATAGTCTTGATATCCTAAACTAAGGGTCTTTCAGACGGTTCCTCCACAAGACAGTTTCATAAAATAAACGGCACAAGAAACTGGCACATACTTTCTGACAAACATATTTAAATTATTAACACGTTTACTGCTAAGGACGCACAAGTGAGTTTGACACTGAACACTATGAGAAGCGGCCGACGCACAGTGCATTGCACTCCCTGTATTGGGAGTATTTTCAATACACAATGCATTGCGTGCTTCACACGCCTACCCCCGTATTGGGAAAATTTTCAATACACAGTGCATTGCGTGTTTTGCACGCCAACCCCCTTATTGGGATTATTTTCAATGCACAGTGCATTGTGTGTTTCACACCCCAATCCCCGTATGTATTAGAGGTGATTTATTAAAGCAGGAGATTAACTAATAAATATTATTATTATTATCTAGAGAGAAGACTATTCGATCGATTTCGAACAAATTTGCACCAAACACGTCAATTAGGGCTGTATAGATGCACGAAAAAAGGTATTGAAATTTTTTGAAAATCAACCCCCTTTATGGCCAAAAACTCCCCAAAATCAGTTATTATTATTAGCTAAACGAGAATTTTTTGAAAGATGCTGTTTTTGCATATGGTAGGGTACATTAAAGGCTAAAAATAAGCCAAATTTTATCAAATCCGTTAGTGCGGTTTTTTAAAAATAATAACTTATTTTTCGGGGGTTTTTGACCAAAAAGGTGGTTTGTTTTTCAAAACTTTTTTTCATACATCTATACAGGCTTAATTGACATGTTTGATGTAAATTTGTTCGAAATCGATCGAATAGTTTTCTTTCTAGCTTTGTATACATACAGACATTTTGTAAAAAAAACAACACTTTTTTGGACTCAGGGGGTCTCAAAACGGATATGTCTACAAAAATCTCAACATCTCAAACAAATTCAACTAATGTATTTCATACACAAAGGCAGCTATTCAGCGCCTTCGTGAGTAGATCAATTTCCCAAATAGTTGGTTAAAACCTTAAAACACGTAAACTTAATTTTGGATATACGCTAGCGGTTCAGCTGCGCGGTAGAATTATTTTTTAAATGACTTTGTATTTAAAATGGCTGAAATCTTCACTCTACACAATCATACAACTATTTAACGTTTAACTACAATGGGTAGTAAACATTAGGAAATGTAACCGCAACATGCACGCTGCAGCAATTAAATTTAACTAACTGGCCACAAAGAATGAAACTGGTATAAAACTAGACTATTAATTGGTTCGAACCACATTCTCTTCTCTAATTAAACATCTCAATTAAAGTAGAGAAGCTGTAGAATTTTATTCCTCTTCTGGTGTTTTTCTACGACATTTGAATAAGTATAAAAACAAGATGGAAAAAGATGTATTCACTGACTAAGAAATAACTGACTGTACTAGTTGCCGAGGTTTCCGCATTAATTGAATGATTTATTTTAATTTGCTCTATTTATATTGAATGTTTTCTCGCAAGATTTAATAGTGCGAAGTTGGTACAACTAAGTCTCCTTTCTTCCGCTTAACCGCGAGATATTGTGTTTTGTGTATATTTCTACATTTGTAAATATACCTACTAAAAGTTTTACTGTGTATAAAGCGTCGGCGTCGACTTAAAAGTTTGTTGCGATATAAAAGTTCCTTAACGCTGGTTGCGGTAGGAGTTAACAAATAGAAAATGTAATGCGTAACGAAAAAAATGGTTATTAATTGGATGCTATGGCAAAGACAAATATAAAATATGAGTAACGAAAAAGCGTTATCAAATTGGTTGCTATGGGAATGAATGTAAATACATTCAAGAAACATGTGTTTTGGTTCATAAATTTAACTTAAGGGTCGGCTCTAGCTGTCGGCCATGTTGGCTTACACTCCATAAGACCAATGTTAAATTAAAATCCAAATTTTTCCTTTATTTTTGATCGGAATATTAAAAACGATATGTCATTTTAAAGCTATGGTCAATATGCATGCAAATGGCTTTTTAAAAATTAAGAGAAAAAAAAAAATAATAACAATAGGTCTTTATTGAACTAATATACAAAACTATTACAATTTCCTCAAAACTTCAGACAATACTCTTGGTCGGAAAACCGTCAGAGGGGTTGCCAATCCAAATTAGTTGGTCGTACAAAAACAAAATCAAAAGAGACTGAGATCAAAGAGAGTAAATTGATAAATTTTCCAACTGAACCACACTTTCTAGTCAATATATATACATAAATATATATGTATAGAAATAATAATAATAATAAATTAATGAATAAATTAAAAATTAAAAATTAAACTCCTTGATTAAACTAGTCCTATACGTCCAGGCTTTACTGCAAAAGCGACTTATTTTACACCAATGTCTTCCATTTAAGTGTTCTATTAATTCTTGTGCTGATAACACATCCTTTGTGAAAATTTGTCTTCTACACTCCTTCAGTATGGGACACACAGCAAGAAAATGTCGAATGTCTTCCTCTTCATTGGTATTACACAAGGAGCACATTTTAGATGTTGCCGTGTAGGAATATTTATTTAAATTTAATAATTCCGCCCTGGCTTTCAGAAACCAAATAATTAGATTAAATTTACTTTTGCTACTTAAATAATCTATATTAGAATTCAGCTGTTTATATATTAACGATCTTCCACTGTTGTGTAACAATGCTTCATAATTTGACTTTATTTTGGTTTTAATTTTTGTTATAACTTCCTCAATCATAAAATTCGGAAACACATAATTATTGGGAATATCATACAGTTCACATAAAACTTGCCACTCATTATACAAATATACTTTTTTGGCCAGTACCTGCTTTAGTAGGAGATTTGGGTAACGAGTTGAGGGCAGCTTAAAACATTTCTTCATGTACAACAAATGCAGTTTAACTGTGTACACAAAAATCGGATATATTTCAGTTTCTAGAAACAAGGCATAATTAGGTGCATTTGCCGGCAATTTAAACATTTTCTTTATAAAAAAACGCTGTGTCACTTCCACTGAGTCATATGATTTATATCCCCACACCTGGGCACCGTAACTTCTCAAACGATATTATGTTCTTGTTTAAAATTATATTATTGAAAGAATTGAGCGAAAATTTAGCTGCTGATTTGTTCCTAAAATGCTCCTCCAGAGATAATTTTGTTGAGAGCGTTACGCCTAGGTATTTATACTTATTGACCACTTCGATTTGTTGTTCCCCGTAACTCCAATTCTCGTGCTTTGCTGGTTTGCCTCCATTTCTAAATACTAAAATTTTTGATTTATCCAGATTAACAATGAGGCTCCATTTTAAGCAATACTTATGAAATGCATTGATCATATTTTGCAATGTGCGCTTATCCGATGCCAGAAAAACAATATCATCTGCGAAGGCTAATAGTTTAATGATGGTACCCGCAATGTTAACTCCACCCTCCAATTCGTTATCAATATCATTTATAAACAAAGCAAACAGCAGTGGGCTTAGATTACACCCTTGCTTGACTCCAGAACATGTTTCAAATTCCTTAGATAAACCCTTTGAGTTCCACACCGTTGCAAGAGTATTTGTATAAAAATTTCTTAAAATATTTATAACCTTTGTAGACATACCATACTCCGTAAGCTTATAAAACAGTGCATAACGGTCAACTCTATCGAATGCTGCAGATAGATCTACAAAAAATGCAAACACTTTACTACGTTTCGTACTCAGTTTAATCTTCACTATACTTATCAAATTATGTATGTTATCTATTGTACTGTACGACTTACGAAACCCAGCCTGGAATTCCTTTATTATACCTCGTTTGTCTGCCCAATGAGTCAATCTTTTTTTAAGAAAAATATTTTGTTTAATATTTATTAACAATTTAAAACATTGATTTTTAATATATTTTTATGTTGTCACTATTAATTATAGCGAAAAAATGCCAAGCCATTCGCCTGAAGAATTTCGTCCCCAAGATTTTGGTATATTTTTTAAAACGCTATTTGAACAATTTGCGGGTTTAAAATGGATTTAGGCTGACCAATGTCCGTGATTTAGGCTACCGCCGCTACAGGGTGATTTTAAATATTTTTTACGTTGTAACTATTAATTATAGCGAAAAATTACCAAGCCATTCGGATGAAGAATTTTGTCCCCAAGAGTTTAGTATTTTTTAAAAAAAAAACGCTATTTGAATAATTGCGGGTTTTAAATGGATTTAGGATGAGCAATGTCCGCGTAACCTACCACCGCTATAGGGAGTCGCAGGTTACTTTCTGTTTCACTAGAGCCGACCCTTAAGAGACGATCGGTTCCGTCCGGCGTAGTTCAGATATTATCGTGAAGCGCTGAAATACATTCAATAAACATGAAATGTTGGTTTCAGTCTTGGCTTAGCCTAAAATTATTGCGTTTAATAATGCGTTATGTTTATTATTGCGTTACGTTTAATTTATTTTATCTGCCTTAAAAGCAACATACATACAATAATTTTAGGTTATGCCTAGACAGATGATTTGATGTTATAATTAATTCTACACCTTTATTAATTACTGTGTAGTAAACGTATGGAAACAGTAAATATTTGTACAAAAAACAAACTAATAATAAACGGCAATTGAAAGATTAAAATTATGTGTGTATGTTGCTGTTAAGGCGGGTAAAAGAATTGAAGAAAAGGCGTGTGATGAACTTCGTTCCTAAAGGGAGTCCCACGGCCGCTCACATTTACTTTATTATTTTTTACTTCTAAGTTGTGAGTTGAACTAGTTTTCTTGGAACTACTAAATACTGTATACACATCAATGACTTACATAAAAAAACCCATCCATTTAGCCTGATACTTTATGCTCCGAACATTTCAGTAAATATTGAGTCATTTCATTTAATGTAAAACTGAAATAAAATAATTTAAACTTCTTACCAATCAAATTTTAATGTTGAATAAAATTAAACATTATCAAACAATCAAATCTTAAGGTATTAATTTAATGTACATACATTTTAACAACAATGAACAATAATAATAATTATTATTATTATCATAGAGGATTACAATAAATAAACAAGTAAGAAAGCAAACGCGTTTCAAAGACAAAGTTGTCATCTTCTGTAACACGCACGAGCTACAAATAAATTATAAATTGTGTTCTGTATTTTTATTTGTATATTAGAAATAATATTTCTCACGAGTCAAGCTCGATTATATTCAAAACAAGTAATGTAAATAAATGCAAATAACTTCAGAACGGTTTGAGACATGGATGTGTGGTTTTCACCATTGATTTTGTCTTAAAATTCTACATTGAAATAATGTAACACATGACCCCTTTCCTATTTAAAAAAAGTTACATTCAACATGGTGGACCAAATTTTTGCCATATTAATAAAATAGTATTTTTACATAGAGTAGGTTCCTCAATAACGTCTACCTTAAAATGTTTCTTATATACGAAATATTAAGCCGTTCTTAGACTTTTCACCCGCCCTATATATTTATTTATATTTAATGTAGCCTGTATGTTTAGAACTAATAGCCTACATTTTAATATTCTGTATTTACCACTTCGGATTTAGTGCACTGTAGATCCAATGGAATAAATAATCCATTGGAGTAAGCACTTTGAAACCACCATGTCAAACGTCTTTCCTAATCTTATTTAAAATAACTTACTACCAACATACCACGGATAAATTGCCAATAACAGTTGGTAAGCATGACTCTTAAATTGGAACATTTAGCGGTCACGGTTGGTAGCACGATTTCGCCGTAAATATCGGCGATCTTGAACGTCGGCTGTCCATAAATTAGTTGACACGCGCGCTATCTATGTTTGTTTACATAGTTACAGCAAAGTCCATGTTGGAACGCTATTATCGTGATCTGTGCTGTTAGTACCGTGAAGGTGTAAAAGCGATGTATAGTCGTGACGTCACATTTGAGACAAACGGTGCCGTAAGCAATATTCACGTTTTAACCTTCAATAATATTCTACTCTTAAAATGACAAAATCCTTCTTTTGTTAAAACTTAATTTTAGTGATGCATTTATTTTAGTTTTCGAGGTGAGAATTTAGACTGATTCCAAAGGCAGAGACTTCCCTCGCTAAACTAGTTGTGAGGGAAACACCTATTTATAATTTTAATTTTGGAATTATATCATTACAAATTTGTAAATATATTATAGTTATAACATTATTATTATACTAGGGGCTCGTCAACCTCCGCGGTGACATACAGTGATGTCAATGCAAACATATTATTGTATATTTTGTTATTTTGCGGAAACAATGAGTGATTAGGACAGACGCAATTGGATATAAGTTGGGTGTGGGGTAGTTGTGACATTGGTCCACAAAATCGTTAATTTTAAAAAATCAATTTTTTACAGTAATTTAAAATATTTTCGGAATAAAATTTAGCTTAAAATATTCTCTGAAAAGTCATCTACATGTTAATGAAAGTTTAATTAAACTCAGTGCAGCCATTCTTGAGATTAGCCCGGCCAAACACACAGACAGACAGACAGACAAACAATTTATAAATGTGTGTTTAAGTTTTGGTAATGAGTGAATAACCATATGAGCTTAGAAAAAACTTATATTTTGAAATCACAGACAGACTCTTCAATTTTATTTATATGTATATAGATTTATTATAAATAACAAATCCAATTTACATTAACTTTTACATTTTTACATTTTTTACAGGAATTTAAAATATTTTCGGAAAAAAATTTAGCTTAAAATATTTTCTGAAAAGTCACCTACATGTTAATGAATGTTTCGTTAAATTAGGTGCTGCCATTCTTGAGATAGCCTGGACAAACAAATAGACAGACAGACAAGCAATTTATGAATGTGTGTTTAGGTTTTGGTAGTGTGTGAATAACCATAATATGAGCTTAGAAAAAAAGCTTGTATTTGAAATAACAGACAATTTTTTAGAACATTTACACTATCAATACACAACGATGTTTTTAGTTTGAATTAACGATTTTTACCTCGAAACCTCACAAATTTGAGTTAAAATTCTCTTTACGTCAGGAGAAGGACACCTCATTTCCTGTTGAAGGTTTGCAAACGTCTATTCTTAAAACGTTTTACAGAGATACAAAGTTTAAACCGAAGTAATTTCCGCGTTATAATTACTTTGTATATTACTTTATACTTTCGAAACACTGTTTTCTAACTGGCTTTGAAGTACACAACAAGACACCGGTGCTTCATAGACAAGATAAACTGTGTAAATAACACGATAAATAATACCGTACATCTGCAATGCAACTGCACAAAGTTTCGCACCCAAATCATATAAATACAGACAAGGATAAACATGGGCACACATTTATACAGATTTGATATATTTTGTAAATAAGGTTAAATTTCGCGCATTGTATGTTACCAAATGCTTAAAAAAACCAAGTGCGTGATGGGCACGTGCCGACATACATTCCCGAAGTTTTTGTAATTCAATGAAAACAAAATGATTAAATTTTAGTCTTGTAATTCGTGGATGCAAATTTGGAGGCGGGAATGTTAGAATAAATTTAAAAATATGATTTTATTCGGATTATGTTTTAAGACCGTTTCCACAAATTGCATTACACATTACACAAATCTTTACAAAATGATTGTTACTAGTAAGCCCCGTGAAAATCACAGGCAGATTAATTAGATACAGATTATAAATACATCATTAAAACAAAAAAACAAAAACAATTTAAAAACAACAGACTTTTCTAGGCGTACCTAAATATGCTGACAGGGATTTTTAATTCTGTAAATGTGTACAATTAAAAGATTATAAAAGTGTAGGTCAATTTGTAAAAAAGTTGTATTTATATATCTAAGTTTTTATATATTTAAAGAAAGTTAAAAATACTATATTTTAATTGATTTTTATTTCATATTGATAGATCAAACGATTTAGAAGTTATTAATATTTTAGTGAAGAAATTACTAATAAAATATGTATATATGTTATACGAAGATGTACGAATGTTTCCGAATAGTATCTCTTCTTTAAATTTGTGTAAACGAATTTATCGATGATAAAATGTTGTATTTGTATTAAGTTTGTAACCTCAAAGCAAATATCTTATAACGTATTGTAGCATACATTAGTTCTATAACTCATATTTTCAAAAATCAACTTCACAAGAAATTATAACGATTGAAGTTGTAAACATAACGCCAAAGTATAATCAACGCTTGGTTTTTTTAAGTATTACAGACGATGAAAGAAACCAGCTGTTGTATTATATGTTATTCACGTACGTACGTACACGCGCTTTCATAGGAGTTGATTCATGTTTTATTAAAAGAACTTTTACTGTGATATTTTCTGAATTTCTTCACTTTTTCAGAACAAGACTTTTACCTAAGTGGTTTTAGAATTTCGTGACTTTTAAAAAATCGCATCACAATAAAAAATACCCACTATTAACAGTAGGATCTTTCAATTTATTTCAGGACATTTATTTATTTTTCACTCGCGTTTTTTATTATGTGTGAGCATAACTCTTTATTTATTACTCTTAGGCCTATTTGGTCATTCTCGTGCCTTCGAGACGTAGTTTTTAAGGCGACATGTTTCGGAGCAATAACAACATCATCAGCTCGGTATCACTCCGAATAGATCGTCACATAATAAAATAAATAGACTTTACACATAATATTCACACGTGAAATTAAAATTAAAACGTGCATGTCACTAGGATAAGTGCGCTGCCTATCGTGGAGGGTATAGTTCTATCCAATTTTACAACTGTATCATTATGTATGTACAAAATGTATTATAAGATGCTGGCGAACATCGTTACTGGCTACTTATTGGTACCTATTTTCTCTTTATTTATTTTGGGTAAGTGCATTTTATCTTGTTAGGGAATTTGTAGGAATGATTTTCTATTTCAGTGGCACTTATGGAGAGAAATACTATAGGGAGTAGTAAATGAACACTGATCATGGTTCCCAGAACATGTAATTAAAAAGTAGCCTATCTATACTAATATTAAAAAGAGGAAAATATTTTTTGTTTGTATGTAGGAGGTAATCTCTGTAACTTCTGAACCGATTGAAAAAATAGTTTTACTAATAAAAAGCTACAATATTACTGAGTAGCATAGGCTATAATTAATTTTGATCAAAACATTTTTATTTCAATATTTCTAAATTTAGTCGGAAAAAATTCTTAGGTTAGGCCTAGACTGATGAATTGCCATAGCAACCAATTTAATAAAATAACAGATAATACAGCTGTTTGCTCTAATATTTTCTGATTTCAAACTAGAAGCAATTATTTGTATTTCTAACTTTTAGGTTAGGTTTTTATCAAAGTGTAAACCTGAACCTTGCTGGTACTTTTAACCTTTATTACAACTGCTGTTATAAAATATACGAAATATTTTGATTTGAAACATTTAACATTATTTACCATCTTAGCTTTGGAGTTATTATTAATTTATTCATGATATATGCCTCCTGAACTGTAATATTAATATTAGGTTACGTACCTTTATAAACCATCGACAGTTCTTCACTTTTATGGTGACTACCGGTTTCGGAGTTCACTCACTCCATTAACGAGTCAAATATTAAAAGAAACAAAAAACAACTAAAACACAGACACGAAAAAGTCACATTATAAATACACACGAACACTAAATCATAATTATACGAGTGTGCTGGCCAGCAATCGAGTCACAACTGATAACACATGGCAAAGGATATAAAAGTGAAGAACTGTCGATGGTTTATAAAGGTACGTAACCTAATATTATTATTAATCCTACAACTTATAAAGAACCATAACATGATTATGTGTATAGAAGGTTCCAACGAGGTTGGCGTGCGGAGCATGCAGGGATCCCCCCTAGTCTTTAATAAACATTTATAATTTACAATTTTTTTCACCTAAGAAGAATTGTAATTTAGGTGTAAAAAACGATTTCCTGCAAACTACAAAGGTTACCTTCAAAATTCGATGATAGATAAGTTATATTGAATATATACGTCCATTGGGACGCCGTCAAAAATAAAACAGCACACAAAAATACACAAAACGTCCGACATACTTACTACTTGTTGGCCAACCCATGGTCATATTTACTAGGCCTATCATTTGTAACTCACAGATCACTGATAATACAAAATACATGACCTCTTCAGTAATTTAATAATAATGTTAATTTATTGGAACGAAGTTCCTTAACGCGGGTTGCAGTAGGTTGGCCAACAAGTAGTAAATATGTCGGAAGTTTTGTGTATTTCTGTGTGCTGTTTTATGTTTGACATAGTCCCAATGAACGTAGAAAAATCGTGTGTGAACTGTGTGTGTGTTTTGTATTTTAATGTGTTTCGTGTACAGTGTTTTGAAAATGTGATCAATCGTGAAACAGCTGTACCACATTTCTTAAACTAAAAATTGGATAACGATGACGGTAAGAAACATACATTTATTAATTTGAATTACGTTATCCGCAGCTAAATAACTCTAAAAAAACCCCGCTACCCGCGTTAAGGAACTTAACATTATTATTAAGTTACAGAAGAGTTAATGTATCAAGTGTTATCAATGATCTGTGAGTTACAAAACGATAACTGTAAAATAAAACAAGAGAACACTTAAAAAGTAATCAATACATTGTTTTTAGATGCAAAAGTCGGCGGCGACGACAGAACAAGCTAAAGTGCCTCAAGGCGCTAGACCGCATCGTGTATACAACTAAGCTATAAATTACGCTCGGTAAATATAAACTATTTAATTTAATATAGTAAACATTTAATTTAATTTACGGCCTACATCAGCGTAATTTCTGTTTATGTTAGATAAAACAAAACCAGCCTTAGTTCTGATAAAAACGTGACTAGGCCTTGCGTGGGACTGACATTAATTTATATGTTTCACTTTTATGAGGCATTGTTTGCAAGAGAACAGACTTTTGTTCGGCTCAATGCTCGCTTTGCAGACATTGCTTAGGCCTACTAGGTTACTTCTTCTGTAGTATAGTGTTTGTCTTATTTTAAAAAGCGATTAGGTTTAAAGTCACTATAATTTAACGAAGATCTAAAATCTTATTGGAATAAATTTAGATTTCATTTCTGTTCGGATTGAAGCAATTTTAATTTGTGACGATAAATGTGAAAATTTAATTGTTCTGGAACATGAAGTTACAAAGAGAACACAGAAGTTTTTATAAATTAATTGTGCTACAAAATAAATAGAACTCGTCCTTGATTTCACTCGGATGTGTCGCATTGCAATATCCCAATCATTTTGGTTTCAATATTGAGTCTTGAAATAGTTTTGATTAATTATTTCTAAACACTAGTGTTAGTTAATATCACAATCTTCCTTCCACAATTAATGATCTAACGGAAGACAAATCTAGAGCATCCGTTTCTATACTACCGGACAAGTCCTTACCGCACAAACAATTAATCATATATGTAGAACGAAAATAGACGAATTCAAAAGTAAATTGTAGTTAAGCTCAACTCAGAATACGGTTTACAAAAGCCCTCTACCGCCAGTCACAGCTGATTGCTGTATTAATTTTGACAGGAGAAATACGAACTCGATTCATTATAGATGTTCCAAATTATAGAAGCCGTGGGTTGTCGATTAATATGCATATCTGTTGGATAAATCACTCGACTCAATTAAGTTGTCGATCCTTTCATGCAGGTTTCATTATGTACAGTCAAACGGGAAAGTTGAGATTTATCGTTTCCTATCCAATCTGTTGTCACCAATAAACTTTTATTTTATTAAAAACTAGCTGGCCCGATCCTGCTTTGCACGGATAGTCAAATCAAAGTTAAATGTATATTAACAAAAAATATATTATATCAATAAATATATTACACTCTATGTATTTCTTATGGGGATTTTTAGTAACTTTGACCCCCCTCCAAACATCCCCTAAAATTTAGATTTTTTTAAAAAACTCTTTCTTAGCGAGCACCTAGGGCCCTAGAGGAAGCTACATGATAAATTTCATTCCAATCCGTTCGGTGTTTCTTTTTAGTAACTTTGACCCCCCCAAACCCCCTAAAATTTCGAATTTTTTAAACTTTCTTAGCGAGCCTCTATGGCCCTAGAGGAAGCTACATACCAAATTTCATTCCAATCCGTTTGATGGTTTTTTATAGTAACTTTGACCCCCC
>JAGFPH010004235.1:30295-49748 GCA_018207615.1 Philaenus spumarius
AATGTAATGAAATTGAATAACTACCCTTTAAATTAAATCAAGCAATAGCGAAGCATTGCCAGGCCCACTAGTTTTAAAATAACATTTAAAAATAATTTTTCAATTTTTACTGTTGGACTAGGTGTGGACAAGCAAGTTTGACTGGTAGAATTCACAAACATTTTCGCTATTTCAACAAAAATACACTCGAAAAGTAGAAACATTAGGTTATGCCAAATAGCTCTACTCATTTTGCTATTAGGCTACCAAACAAACATAAGAATTAAAAGTAACCTATTTTCACAAATATACTGATAAACGTGTAAGTCGAATTTGAAGCCGATACGTTTTCAACAAGGGGAGGGGGGTAGTTAAAGCGCCATCTTAAAGAAGCTGAAATATAAAACTATTAAATAAATATCGACTTGGACCTTTATTGCAATGTTTCAAAGTTGTGCGGGGAGTTTTAAATCGATATCTTCTGAAATTTGCTGAAACTGTGGATGGCAAATTGTTATTGTTGTTTTAGATTTGAAAAATTATCATAATAATTACTGTAGACTACCACTCTAGGGCGTTATCTGAAATTGAATTAAACTCTAAGGTGACTAGTCTCGGTTAAGAGGATTATATAAAATCTGTTGTTCAAGAATGCACGTATTTAAATTTAAAAAAAACCAACCCATTTACTTATTATTTTTCAGAATGTTCGTTGGTAATTCCTGTTGACACTATAAAACAATTATATACGCAGAACCTGGTTACCAACTTATAAAAGAGTAAATTTCAAAACAAACAAATTGAAATATGTCTTAAACAGAAATTTATAATTTCAAATATACGGATAATATTTAGTAGGTTAATTACCTAATATTTACTCCGCTAAACAATACAAATTGGTTCTTGGATGAATTACCGGTTTCGACAGTTTTACCGTCATCTTCAATTCCATATCTAAATAAAATGTTTAGCCTGCTATGGCCAGGGCTATAGAATATATTAAACACTTAATTAAAATAGTTTAAAAGATAAATAATATGATAAAATAACTTTAAAATACATCGACTCATGTGCCAATAAGAAGACGACGCCTTAAGCAGGCTAAACAACTTTGTTACCGGTTTCGGTTAGATTAAGCCACCATCATCAGATCATCACATCGTCAAAAACAAAAAGATTTTGTAGTAATTCGTTTTCCACATTCCAAGCATAAAAATGTTTTACTTGTCAAGATATAAAATAATTCGACCACGCAGCTGAACCGCTGACGTGAGTTGAGCAAATTTCCAAAATTAAGTTTATAGGCCTATGTTTCAACCAACAACTTGGGAAATAGGTCTATTCACGACGGTGCTGAATAGCTGCAAAATGGTACGCACGCCATTCCGCATATTAGTAGTATCTTCAATACACAAAGCATTGCCTGCTTCGCACGCCAACCCCCGTATTGGGAGTATCTTTAATACACAATGCATTGCGTGCTTCGCATGCCATTCCGAATATTGGGAGTATCTTCAATACACAAAACATTGCGACTTCGCACGCCAACCCCCGTATTAAGAGTGTCTTCAATACACGATGCATTGCGTGTTTTGTTAGAGTGAAGTATTTTTGTTGAACCTTCATAGTTTTCTTATTTAATAGATCAGATCAAGCTCACAAGAGAGTAAAACTATAACCTACTGAATCCATGAGTATTGTGCGTTGTAGTTTAATCAAGCAAATCTAAATATCAGTATATAACGCCAACCCCACGTTAGAATCCACTGCATGGCTTTGAACCGGGTATTTTACGTTTTGGTCGATTTTGGGGGAACCAAGCGAGTTATAAGGTCGCGTAAAAAAATGTGCAGAATAACATCCTATATTTGTAGAAAAGACTTAAAAACAAATTCATTCTCGTAGAAAAATCGTTACTTCCGGTCAAAAGACGTGCTTTTGGTTGTTGGATTTTTTTACTAACGAACTCGTCTGAGCGACGTAGACAACCATCACGTGTACCAAATTTGAACCAAATCGGACTTAAAATGCGGCCGCATAGAGTGCGAACACATATATAGCCTATATATATATATATATATATATGATTTTTAATTACACCCCAAAACGTGTTCTGGGGACCATGATCGGTGCTCATTTGCTACTCCCGACCTTCCGTCTCCCTATAAAGGCCGCTGCAATAACTCATTTTTCCTATGGAAATTCGCTAATAACAACAGTACACATTATAAAAACTTTACACTTCACAGATATGGGCACATGTAAAACGTTGAAACACATAAAATATCAAAATTGATTCTTAGTCGTTCTTCCACACAATCTGAATCACGACTATGGTGATGAATACAAGGTTCTCTTTAAATTTAAACTCTTTCTGGTAGGCGAAATAATAAGAGCACGTCAATAAATGAGCACCGATCATGGTCACCAGAACACGTTTTGGGTGTCATTAGAAATTTGATATATATATAAATATGTGTGTTCGCATTCTTAACGGTCGCAGTTTAGGTCAGATTTGGTCAAAATTTCGTACACATGTTGGTTGTCTTAGCCAAAAGAATCCAACAACCGGAAGAACGTTTTTTGACTGGAAGTCAAATTTTTTTTAATTTTTCTTGCCAGAATGAAACTTTCATGGGTTTAAACTAATACAATAAATGTAGGATATTATCCTGCACAGAGTGTTTTTTTTACACAACCTTAGAGCTCGCTCGGTTCCACCGAAATCGATCAAAACGTAAAATACCATAAAAGTACCCGGTTCAAATCCACTTGAGGGAATTTTATCTACTGATCCGAGGCTGACGGAGTTTGTACGCTGCGAGCGAAGCGAAGCTGTACACAAACCGAGGGCGCACGGTAGATGTGTAAACTCGCAAAGCGAGTGCTTCCACAACAAGTGGAACGAAGGAGCGCGTGAGTCGAAGCTGGAGGCTTAGGTGTAAGCAAAATCTGCTAATATATTTCGCATAAAAGAAACTAGCTGACCAGTACGGCGTTGCCCGTGGTGGTTGGTATTTTCAGTCTTTTTAACGTAATTGTATCCTTTTCAAGCGATCAGTCAGTGAGTGGTATTTGGCTATTATATATATAGATCTTAAATAATAAAAGCACCATTGTCATAATAATAAAATATCTGAAATTATGATTTTAGTAACTTTGATCCCCCAAACCCCTCCTAAAATTTCGAAATTTTTCATACCCTTTCTTAGCGAGCGCCTATGGCCCTAGAGGAAGCTACATACGAAATTTCATTCCAATCTGTTCGGTAGTTTTGAAGAAATCGTGATTTAATAACTTTGATCCCCCCAAAACCCCCTAAAATTTCGAATTTTTTTCAAACCCTTTGTTAGTGAGCACCTACGGCCCTAGAGGAAGCTACATACCAAATTTCATTTCAATCCGTTCGGTAGTTTTTGAGAAATCGTGATGAGTGAGTGAGTGGTATTTCGCTTTTATATTATATAGATACACACAGCGCCTTCGTGAGTAGATCGATTTCCCAAATAGTTGGTTGAAACCTTAAAACATATATATTCAATTTTGGAAATTCGCTCAACTCATTCGTTTAGCTGCGTGGTCGAATTATATTAATTTAATGCGTACACCTAATTAAATTATGTATATGCAATAAAGTAAATTTCCATAACAAAATTAAAACTTGAAAGTTGGCTGAAGGTTTAAAAAACTATAAATAATTAATCGCACACCCAATCAAATACGACTCCATAATATCCCCCGTCTGAAATCAGCAATTACTAGTTCTTCTATCCTAGAAACATCAAACCTGTTTTGTTTTGCTAATTTCCAAGATAAAACTCCCGAGAAGCCGTAAATAAATCAAAACCTACAACAAGGTGGTACAGGCTAATTACAAAGTGTTGCTGCAAAGTGAGTCGTTCCTGAGCTCGCTTAGCTCGCTTTAATTACTACAGAGGTTGAGTAATGCTGTCCAAAGCTTTGATTATTCATTGTGTTTCTGAGAAGTAATCGTAATTGTAATTGAAACGCGTAGAGAACTTGACAAATAGTCGCTAGTAGTTTATAGTTGGTAATTGCCTATAGTTTATTGTTATTCATAGTTGTGGATTTATGATTCAATAACTTTTTACGTAATTACCATATGGCAAATATAGCTAGCCTTAATTGTGAGACACCTCCGAGAAGAACTTGACGCAGTCTCTATAAACCTTTCTTTGAAAAACTTTGGATTTGATTGGTTGCATGAATTAAGGAAATTCTCCAGGATTTGTCCAATAGATGCTGAGAAGCTTCTGATAAATGTCTGCTGGAATTCCATCGTATTGTGTGTCCCATACCTACGGGCAGAGGGGAGCCACGGCCCCCCCTAGCTACCAGGGAAAGGAAAATATGTATATTATTAATTATAGTGAGGTATTTTCTTTAAAGAGATTAGCACTAAAATATGTTTTAAATGTTATGTGACGTTTGATTTCACATATACTTATTTTATTTTTTACAAGGTTCAAGCATAAGCTGCAATGGATTTTGTATTGAAAATACTCCCAGTAAGGAGGTTGACATGCGAAGCACGCAATTCTCTGTGTATTGAAAATACTCCCAATATGATATGGGGGTTGGCGTGCGAAGCACGCAATGCATTGTGTATTGAAAATACTCCCAATATGATACGGGGGTTGGCGTGCGAAGCACGCAGAGCTCTGTGTATTGAAAATACTCCCAGTACAGAGGTTGAATTGCTACAATCTGGGCATTACTTGGTGAACCGACTAGAAGACTCTTCAACCTGAATGGATGGAACATTAGAATTAAAAACAAGAAACAATGTATGTTATCTATACAGAAATGTGGGCCAACTGCAACTAATGATTGTAAAGACACAGTCTACTACATTAATTATAATTTGTAACCAAAGGAAATAATTTCATTGTTAAATATAACATCTAACCTGAAAGCAATTTCCATGTACAATTTCTCTTTTTCATCTAAAGTATTTGCTGATGCATGTAGGCCTACATAGCTTTCTTAGAGCGTGTAACACTTTTCCGCCGATGAAAAGCTGAAAATTATATTTTTAGACATTAAACCGTTCGAAAAGAAATTTGAAAAGTCATTTTTTTAAAGAGTAGCTAAAACTTGAATATTATAAAATCCCAATTTACGTTCATTGGCTAAATGGTGCGTGTGAAAGCGTGATGAATCATTTAGTAAAGATAAATACAACCACAATGTTAAGCTCAGTTTCCAAATTTAACTGTTTTACATCTAAATTATCTAATAGATTAACTTACAGTACTGTATTTAGGCATTGTCAGTGATTTAAACTGAATGGTTTCGTTAGACTACCTTGTGCGTTTATAATATCAATTCTTGTAACTATATAATGTAAGGCCTTGTCCACACTAGGAGACAAAGTCTCACGACAGTCTCTCGACTTTGCCTCGTGTCCACACTCAAATGTCTGTCTCTGGCCAGTTTGTTGGTAGACATGGCTGAGGTAGCTGCTATTGCTGCTTGTGCCGTTATTATTATTATTATTAGTGATGAAACTAGGAGAACAAGAAAACGTTGGTGGAGGCGTGAGATTATTGCGGAGGGATCTCGGTTTGGGAGTGATTCATCAACAATGAAATTAGAAGACGGCTTAGGTTTCCAGAACCGAGTGACTTTGAGGAATTGCTTCAGCTGTTATGTGAAAAGATGCAGAAGCAAGAAAATCGATTCAGAGAAACTATCCCAGCATCTCTCGGGTTGGCGGTGACACTTCGTTTTCTGGCGAGTGGAGAATCGTTTACTAGTCTCATGTACACTTTTAAAACACCTACCGACTGACTTACGTCTCCCCTTTCTATTGGGAGACGAACTTCGATTTAGGTCTTCGAACGGTCTCTAGACATGGTATTTGTATCAGCAACCGTCTAGAGATATTGTCTTTAGACCAAAATTGCTAGACATTGTCTCCTAGTGCAGACAAGACCATATAGGCCTAGTGTCTTCACAGGAATTATTATATTTTAGCAATGGATACACTTATATACCGGGTTTTGGTAGTAAGATGTTAAAAAAATGTAATTGTGTGCTTAAGACCACACGGGAGAAGTGTAAACTTTTTAACTAACACAACTTACGAAATAATGAACCACAATGTTAATTATTAACACAACTTACGAAATGAGGAAGCAAAATGTAAATTTTTTAACACAACTTACTAAATAAGGAAGCACAATGTTTTTATTTTATAACACAACTTACGAAATGAGGAAACACAACGTCCATTTCAGAGGTATTACTAATTAAACCATACATTGTATTGACATTGACAGATTAAGCCCATGACGTAGAACAATCTGTTACACTTATATACCCAACAAAAATATACTAAATTACCAATGCGACTGTGGCCTAACCGGTTAAGGCGATCGTCTGTGGTGGTGGACTCTGCTGGTAGGAATCTCGGAAAGACCAAAACTTTTTTCAAACATATGGAGTAGAGCGTTTCACTTTAGAAGCGTTTCACATCAAGATCGTTTCGTTTTAAGAGCGTTTCACAAAATGCATGGTAAAACGCGTGACGGTAAAATCTGGTTCATCCCCAGCAACAAGAAAACTATATACTATGCTGTACACACATGTGTATACAAATTGTTTTTACGTGGTGTTTACGCTTCAAAAGCACGTTATAAAATGTACTTCTTGCCTTGTGATGGTGTATGACTCCCCAACTTGAAAAAGTGAAATAGATTTTATCCTCCATCCTGTAACGTACTTTGATTTATTACGGAAGCCTTATCATCGAATCAAAACAAGATAAAGGACTTTAAATTTACTATTTATTACTTTTAGCTCAACTCATTTCGATTACTTTTTCTCGAATATAATTAGATAACTGAACGGAAACCACCTGTTACTATATATATAGGTACGTTAGAAAGGTACTTTTACTTCCTGTGCTTATGCAAATGAATATCCTTCGTTTCAGGCAAGATAACTTGTTACAAATGTCAATTCAAACTGAACAAATTATTATAAAAATATGTATGTAGTAAAACAAACATAACACTTGTAAATTACGACACCTGAACTACGAATCGCCAAAAAAACTCCAACAGGAAGCAAATAGATAACGGTGTCCAAATTCAATAGGACTTATAACGTCATGCCATTAATTTTAAGCACTGCGCCTAGTGAATATGGGCAAATTTCACACAGTATTAATATTTATTACTAATAAGTTATTGTTATTTTTTCATGTTTTGAAGCAAAAATACTTCTGTCAAGTATTTTTGTAAAACGTAAAATTATAAGATTACTAGTAATTCCCCGTGAAAAATTACAGGCGGATTAATTAGATACACATCAGAAATACATCATTTATACAAAGTACTATTTAAACAACACACTTTATCTAGGACTACCTAACTATGCAGACGGGGATTTTTAACTCGGTAAATGTGTACAATTATAAGGACTATAAAACTGTAGGATTATTTGTTAAGATTTTGTATTTATGTATATTATTATATATATTTAAAGAAAGATAAAAATATTATGTTTTAATTGCTAGATTAAATGATTTAGAAGCTATTAATATTAGGCTATATTATTGATTGAAGTTGTAAACATAGCCCCAAAGTATAATCTACGCTAGGTTTTGTTTGCGTATTACAGATGATGGGTGAAATCAGCTGTTATATTATTAAGTTATATTATTTCTTCTTTAAATGTTACTCCACGTACACTTGCTTTTATAGGAGTTGATTTCCATGTGGTAAGTATTTGGAATTTTTAACGAAATGTTGAATAATGTTTGACTACTTTATCTTGAGCTGAGCAATTTAATAATATAACTTAAAGAAACTTTCTGGCGGTTTTTATTGTTTCACTTTTTGTTCTTATTGAACGTAATTAAAACTTACTATATTCTAGCTACAGTATTGTCAAATGTTGTCTACTTTTGATAGAAGATGTAGTATGTTCAGTTAAAGCCACGATGGCCGTGGTTGTTAAGGCGTGAAAGCTTTATAAATCGTCATGGCAACCATTAATGGAAAAGTTCCGAATAATTTTCTAAATGGTTTCTTAACAGACATCATTGGCTGTGGTTTGGATTCCACGTAAAACTGTAGGTCGTCCCGTCTTCGTTAGCCTTAAAGTGCAAAACAGCAAGACGTAAAAAAAGGTTTTTTAATTTAAGATTTTATATTGTTGTTGGTCTTACCATAGGGGCTAGAGGGAGGACTTTACGGAATAATTTAATAGTAGTTTTTCCTAAACCGGATTTAATTAAGAAATTTTATTTATATATTGCTCCAAATTTGTTTAATATGATGCCTCTAAAAATTAAACTTTGTATGTTTTTCAACAGCAACTAGTGACGGGGGTAAACTTTCAGTAAGTATCGTCAAGTATTTATATTTATTCTTGAAAGCTCTCTTTCTTTGTCTGTATAATGAATAGTAGAAGTGTTGGGTGTTGGTGAGTATGTGGGGGATTAAGTATATGTATTAATTTGTGTGATTGAAGTTGTAATGTACTTTGTTACTGTTATTACCGGTATATAGAATTTTGTTACATTTCGTTTTTAGAAAACTTTTAATTTCCGAAAGAGGTAGTTTTGGAAACAATTAAACTAAGGCAGGGTTATTTTTTTACTATCCTCGATATTATTTATCAAAGGTGTTTTTGTGTGGCAATACCATAACTCCCTTAGTTTTTCATCATAATTAATGATTCAAACATCGTTTTAAAGCTTATGTTCCCCGCTATTGACGAAAAATAAACAAATAGCTTAAATGTATGTTTTTGTTAAAAATTGTATTCAAAAACTTTCATTTGAAAGTTCATATTATTCCCAATGAAAGGTGCCATCTATAAACAATCTATTTAATAACATGGCACTTGATAGTTAGATTGTTTACATTCTATACGCAAATGTAATCTAACACACAAATTAATCAAATTAAACCAACGTAAATAAATAAACTTAATTTACTTAATTAAATCAGGTAAGTAATCGCACGGGTCAGCTAGTATTATTTATTTTTGAAGTTATACTTCTTTGCGCCCGTTGTAATCGGGATGGGGTGTCGGTCGAGAAACCACGTCACTCGTTAGGAGTAAAATCCGGAAAGTGCCTTTTTATACCTTTTCTCTACAAGAGATACCTCAAGAGTCTCGGTGGTTGAGTGGATAACGCACTCGACTTCCACACTATAATCCCTGGTTCAATTCCCGGCTGGGATTTTTTTTTCAAAAATTATAGGGAAGTATACGAATGGCCAAAGAAGTATAACTTCCACCGTCTGGTCCGACGCAGGCCCTTTTTTGTGTTTGTGGATTTATTATTGTGTTACTGTTGTAAATCTAAGTAAAAAGTCAAATATAAGTTTTCTAAACGTGTTTTTGTGAGTGTAAATGTAGTTGAACTTGCCGGTCACGTTATTATTTTTCTGCCATCAGCTGTTTATTTGTTAGAATTGTGTAAAATTTTCATCCCAAACAGGTTTTAACCTGGAGATGAATAATGAAGCGTATTTAAGTTTGTAATTTTTACTGTTTAAATTTCGTATAAGAAGGGTCAAATAATTTTTCTTTTCAATTCATATAGGTGAATAATGTCCATGCTAGTCCAATATCTTAAATGTTTTTTTAACAGATTATATTAATACTATTCATTTACTTTATTTATTACTGGTACTACCTTAAAATTGTTAGGATTGTATCCATTTCCTCGATTTATACACAATTAAATTAATTTAAATTATTCTCGTGAGAAAATGGGCGGCCATTTAGGCATAACCAGACGGGGCAATTTAAGATTAATGTGTCGAGCATTACGAAAGAACGACCTCTCATAAAATAGTAAAACATAAATTGTGCATTAAATTTAAAACCAAGTAACGCAATATGGCAGGATACCTTTCGCTTTGAGGATGACATATATGTTGATCCTCTGAACACATCCTCATTGCGTAATTGGTTTGAAGGTGATAAAGTGACACTTTAACGAAATTGACAGGAGACAAATTGGTAACACTTCGCAACTCATTTACATGTCTGTAGGACAATTCTGGCAATGAATAACATACTCTATAGTATCTACGTCTGAGGTAGATTATTTTATAAGAACCATATTTGACAAAAATATTATTTGTATCTTATATCTCTATACATATATAAAATATTTGTACCTGTTGTTTGGGAGCTGTTGTGTGTGACTAAGTTTATTACATTTTGCTGTAAATTAAATTTGTAAGTGTTTTCGAAAATGGCAAAATAACCTTTAAATTATAGTAAGCATGAGAGCTTAACATTTATATATAGATATTCAGTTGTTAATGTAGTTAACTATTCTTGTTTATATATCTTACTTTAGAATAATATAGCTCACAGCTGATTTTAATAATAATCTCATTGTTTTAATATGGTTCATATTTTTTTGTTGCAGGTATTTCACTCGCTTTCCTTTTTAGAGATAACGCTGAGATCAAACAAATGGTAAAATAACAGTTTATTTATTTAAGTCTACCAAAACTTTCGTTACTTATCTTTACTTATCTTACTGTATATAATTCTTCTGTGCATGTGTATGTCACTGAACGCCTCCTAAACGGCTGGACCAATTTTGATAAAATTTTGTGTGTGTGGGTGGGCCCGGATGGTCTAGATTCACAATTGGATGGAGTTAAAATGGGGTTGCTACCTCTATACGTAATACGTAATATTATTTTTAAGGGATATAAAAAACTATTTGCAATTTGATTACTCAAGTCAAGGGGATGAAATGGAATAACTACCCTTAAAATTAAATAATAATACACTTACTTTTTCTAAATTCTCAAAAACTACACAACTAATTTTACTAAAATTGCACAATTTACACAGTCATATTAGTACCAAGATATTTACTGAATATCGTCACTACAATCAAAAAGATTTAAATGGGGTAGCTACCCCTATACAATAAGTTACACTAAATTCCTACAAACTATAAATCTAAAATTATTTAATATTATTCACAATTGACGTAAAAAAAACATAAAGGGATGACATGGAATAGCCACCCTTGAAACTAAATCAAGCAATAGCGAAGCATTGCCAGGTCAATTAATACAGAGATAAATTGCTATGGATCCTCTCCTACATGAATCAGCCAGAGCTGTGGACGAGGCAAGGAATGGATGAGCTCCACTTTTTCTTTCTCGTTCAACTTGGTAGCGCTTTTACGGGATAAGAAACTTTGGCACCGCATACGGTTATCTTGTTAATTTATTAGCGAATTTCAATAGGAAAAATGAGCTATTGCAGTGGCACTTATGGTAAGACCCAAGGTCAGGAGTAGCCAATGAGCACCGATCATGGTCCCCAGAACACGTTTTGGGGTGCCATTAAAAATTATATATGTATATATGTGTTCACACTCTAGCGCCCGCATTTTAAATCCGATTTGGTTCAAATGTGATACACATGTTGGTTGTCTACGTCGCTCAGACGAGTTCATTAGCCAAACAAATCCAACAATAGAAAGCACGTTTTTTGACCGGAAGTAATTATTTTTTGGGATTTTTCCTACGAAAATGAATTTGTTTTTGAGTTTTTTCTACAAATATAAAATGTAGGATGTTAAGGTCGCTTTTAACTTATTTAAATAGCTTGGTTCCCATAAATCGATCAAAACGTAAAATACCATAGAAGTACCCGGTTCAAAGCCATGTGGTGGATTCTACTGCGGGAATGCATTGTGTATTTAAGATAATCCCAATATGCAGAATGGCGTGCGAAGCACGCAATGCTTTGTGTATTGAACATACTCCCAATAAGCGGAATGGCGTGCGAAGCACGCAATGCATTGTGTATTGAAGATCATCCCAATTTGCTGCTTGGTCGAATTATTTGTTTTGCATTAAGGCCCTTCGCTCACGGGGCGAGAGAGACTCGAATTCGAAGCGGTAAGAGCGCCATGCGTCTTATACGATATGTCCTCCACTCACGGGGCGATTTTTCTCTCAGTCAATTAGCAGTCTTTAACCAAGAAGGTACAAAACTTTCTTCTTCAAAAGTTTTTAAAATGATCAGTTTATGATGACGAAGGTATTATGTTTGATTGGAAAAGAAGGACTCATAGAATACGGGTACATCAAACGGAACTTTGCGGTAAAAGAATTGCAAAAGAGCTATCAACATGTTTGGAATTCTATAGAATATCCTAGATTTAGATCTTTTTACTGTTGCACATTTATTTTCTTAACTAATTGGCACAAAGAAAATAAGAAAAAAAAAAGAAAAGAAGAATGAAAAAATCATTATGCCTACACATAAGATAAGAAAGCTGCTGATGTTATAATTATGTGGGTCCGGTACTCCTAAAATCGAGAAACCCATTGATAAGTCAAATGGCTCTAGATCGCGTAATTTTCAAGATAACAGGCTGAGACTCAGCAAAAATGTTTAAATATATGTTTAACTCCTATGTCAAGTTTCAATTCGATATATTAAAATTCAGCCAATTTAGAATGAGCCAACGCTTCATATATGAATGAGATTTGATTTCAACTTTTAGTGATTTCCCCTGCTGCAAAATACATACCTGCATTATCGAATTTTTTCCAGACAAACCATTGCTCGGAGGAAAGAAATACATATGATCTTTTTTATTTAAAAATACTTCCCCTACACGGTGGTATTTTTTTTTTGTATTTATCTTCATCCCAGCTCGAAATATTAAGGAATATCGACTTTGGGAAATCGATGGACTGGTAAACTTTGTTTAATGTTAATCTACATACTTTAATGTACTTAAAAAAAAAATCAGCCGTATTGTAAATTACTGGAACTTTTGGTCTAAAATTTCCCCTACCGACTGGCCTATTATTGTCTTGCTAAATTTTATGTGCTGTTAATATTTTTAAATCACTGCAAACTTCAAAAGAATATAATATCAACATGTTTATTTGAAAAATATTTCCTGTTGGACATATTTGATTCACCTTCCCAAAAGTGTAATGAGAATTTACCAAACAGCTGCTAAAACCAAACTAAATTAGTAAACACCTGACTCCCTCAATGCGATTGCTCGAATGCATACGCATACGCGCAACAATTCGACCACGACCGGTGGACCGGCAGTTATAAGGTAACCACAAGGGATTGTTAGAACAATATTATTGCGAAAGGGGCCCGGCGAAACAGTTTTGCCCGGGGCCCGTCGAAGCTGACTACGGCCCTGCTTTGACGACTCTATCGGCAGTCGCTCGAAGCAAAACAGCCCCAAAAGAAATACAAAGAAATAGTGTTCAACGATTATCGTTGAATGATGATTTTCGCAAAAGTCATACCGAGGAAAACGTACCTTTACTTTTTTATAGAAAATTATGCATTCATTTTTCATGACTATGTTTTTCGTATTTGCACTTAGTTTTAGTGTTTTTAACACTTAATATATAGACCTGGGCGACCGAGCATCGCTCATTACTTTTTTTTTAGGAAAATGTATGCAAATACGAATCTCATACTGAATTTGTTTGTGTATTTTAGAAATAACAAATAATAATTATAATCATTAGATAATTTATTACTTTTATAGAAATATAAAGTATGCAGAAACTGGTGAGAAGGGTTTTAGAACTAAATAATGTTTTAGTTACGTTTGGTGTTGAAATCAGCTGATAATGGAAATATTATAGGAAACAGCTGATAACTGTTATTATTATAGTGATTATGTAATGATTTTAAACTCCATAAGCCCAATGTTGAAAATTTTCAATTTTCAAATGAGTTGTTTAGAAAAATACGAGTTCTCCTGAGCTAGCGGTTTTCACCAATCGATTTTTTAGACCCAAAAGCCTCTAATCCCAAACTTTCAGCAAAATCCTTCAGATGGATCTCGAGATTGGTTGTACGTACAAACAAACAGACAAACAGACATTTCTCGTATTAGAGTATAGGATTCCTATACATTTCTCTACATTAATATTTTAAATGTATGCTCACGAACGAACTTAGTCTTAAGTTATTGTTTTGTGTGCCATTAGTTCATGTAATGCCATTAGGCATATTTCTACCTTGTTGATACTGTAAACGCAGGAAAAAACACTCATCAGTCATGTTTATCACTGAATGACTGAAGCCAATCGTCGTGCACTGACCTAGACAATTAAAACCCAATTTAACATGATTAAGATTAAACCAAACTAAATGAGAATACCCTTGGTTAGTGGTTTTACCAAGCTCCAACAGATTTGATCAAAATTAAACATCAGCCGCCTCACCTGTTCCGATGACCTCAATATTTACAAATTCGTGACGGCCAGCCCGGCGCTGACAGGTCGTGACGAGTTAAACTTATGAATCAATTCAAGTTATCTTAATATTCTATTGTCCGTCGCATTCAATGGACCCGTTTGTCCGTTGACGTGAGCATAATGCTGGATATTTTGGACCAATTAAACCTCGCCTTAGCCCCCCCGATTATTTGACAGTGTGATTAATTTCGCTACTCTACTTTTAAATTAGGACTTTTATATTTGATTGAGTATTTTTGTTTGTGGGTCACTTTACAACATGTCAACGGTCGGGACTATTAATCTTTATTTGAATTCAGTTATTATTATAGTTTTGTTGTTTGTATTAGAATATGAAAGCAATTTAATCCCTTGGAAGTTTGGGTAACTGTATGTCTGTATGCCAGGTGACTTTATAGTAAACTATGTATCACAAAAAAGTTGTTTATGTATTTTTTTGCGTATGTATTGGTATTTTCATTCCAATTATAAATATGCTTTATACCATGTGTCCCGAAAGTCCCATCCCCTATTATGTTTATTACTAATGGAAATAAACAGATTTGCTTTTGGGATTGTTAACATGAACAAAAATAGAGTTTTTTGGTGTATCGTAAATTTCAACCCCTTCCCCAAAAATGGGGTATTTTGGGGGTAAGTCGAAAATTTTAAATGAGAACCCCTATTGAGTGACACCTCATTTTAAAGGCCTTGATAAAAGAAGAAGATTGGCCAAAGCGGACGTCTGTATGTTGACTCTATTCAACACAATGGCCAATCAAAGTTATAATTTTCCTCCATTTAAATAACATTGAAATAAATGTTAAAGATGATACATCTGTTATTTTTTACAAGGGTTTAATCCAGTAGATCACTCAATCTAAGTTATAAAACATTGTAATTAGTATAAAAACAGTAAAGCTAAGCCCTCTGGAATTCCCAGATACTGGACTTTTGGTTGATACAACCTTACTTTGTTATTCATAACTGTGCATGTTTGTCAACTCCTAATAGTAAAAAGTCCAGTAGGTGTGTTGTCTAGGTTTTTTGAAAATATCTCACACACCCTTCACTTTAGAGCACAGTTTGTTCTGTAACTTTTTAAAGTACAACATATTCTCTACGAAAATTGTTGTGTACTTTGTTTTTGCTACGATCAATAGTTTTGGAGATATGGATGGGTTAAATTTTTAATAATTCACCAGAAACTCACAAAAGTGATTGAGCTTATAAAATGATTGTAAAATAGCACATTTTAAAAAATATTTTGGAATTGAAACCATTAGGAAATTACAGCCACTACCAAGCCCTAGCCATGCCCTAATTAGGGGAGGAGGGGTACACCACAACCCCGCTCTCAGGGCTTTAGTGGGACTGGATGAAGGAACGGCGTTCCCAAACTGCTTTATTTAATTAAGTATTTATTTCTAAATATAATTTTTTTATTTTGTTCGCTGGCAAATTTACTTATTGGTTACTGAATAGGGCGGCTATTATATATATATACATATATATCTATACTAATATCATAAAGAGGTAAAGTTTTTTTTGTATGTAGCACAAAAGAACCGATTGAAGAAATAGTTTTACTAATAAAAAGCTACACTATCCCTGAGTAGCATTGGCTATAATTAATTTCGATAAAAACCTTTCCTTATTTCAATATTTGTAAATTTAGTCGGAAAAAATTCTTAGGTTAGGCCTAGACTGATAAACCAACACATGTATTTACATTTATTACCCATAACAACCAATTGAATAACATAATAGATTGTATAGCTGTTTGCTCCAATACTTCCATTAACACCTGATTTCAAAATTTGAAGCTATTATTTTTGTATTTCTTTCTTTTAGGTCACGGTTTTAAAGTGTAGACTTGAGCCTTGCTGGTTCTTTTAACCATTATTATAACTGCTGTTATAAAATATAAGAAATAATTTAATTTGAACATTTAACATTGTTTACCATCTTAGTTTTGAGGTTATTATTAATCCTACACCTTTATTATAAATAAAACATAACATGTTTTTTTTTAAGGTTCCATTGGGGGTTGGCGTGCGGAGCTCGCAGGGTTCTCCCCTAGTATATATATATATATTTCCCAGTTTGGGTATTTTTTGGTCTATAGTGTAGTACGTCACAGTAGGCCTCAAGTGAATCAAAACAGTAATAGCCTATAAATAATGTGGGATAGGCCTAATAACTTAACATATCTCCAATATTTAATTGTATAGAATCCCCAAATACTGTAGTCTAAACCATAATTTTGTAATTAAATAAAATTTAATTAGTTGCATAAATTAAAAGGTATTTGATATCGATAAGTTAATTATATTTTCTTCCACATTACGAATCAATTCAATTTAATTTAAATTACTAAAACTTAATTAGCCTACGTCATACACTAAAGATACTAAAGCCGACGCCTTGAAGATGTTTAATTAGAAACTATTCCACTTCCGTTCGTGTTTAAACCACAACAAACTATTAAAACTCCAGAGTTTCATTTATATTGCCAACAGAGATGGTGAGATATAACTCAATCCAATTGAGTGCTTAATAAGAACACGTCTGCTCCTGGACAAACAAAGCCGCGCTCGCTAATTGGACGTCCTGTGCCACGTGATTTCCTTACTTGACCAATTACCAACGTTTGTTCCGAAAAGCCTAAGCTCTAACAACTTCTCCCCTTTAGTTTACATCATTATTTATAATAATATAGGATTGTCTGCGACCAAACAACATCATTGAAAAAGGATAGAGTATATCCAGTTTCCTGGTTTTCCTTCCGACTTCTCAGTAATACTTACGACTTCTCAGGTAGGGCATGAGAGACCTTTCAGATTAATTACGAGAACAATAATATTAGATTTATAGTCATGTAAGTTGTTCGAGCATAATGTAGGAACCGACAGTAAGAATATACCCTCCAGAGCCTGTGATATAACATTTTTGTGACTCCGCTAAGACTAACCTCGCCCGTTTGCTTCCAACGGAAGATGGTGCACCATTCCACGCCTACCGAACTTACCACCAAGTTCAGAAGTGGTTGCAGGAGGAAAGGAAAAAGGTGCCACTCAAGAAGAGGGTGGAAGAAGGCAGATCATCATGCCAACAACAATGATGAGCGAAGTGGCACCCCTCTCTTCTGAAATTTCTATCATGCGGGTGCAAGAAAGACTGTAGCTGTGGCGGCTGTACCAGCCTAAAAGCAGACCTCAAAGGCTCGGAACTTTGCAAAGTTTGATCAGGCGTCTCTTGGCAAAACGTCGCCGTAATTCAGATTGCCGAAGGAGGAGTCGTCGACGATCCACTATCTATTTTTCACGTAAAATCGGACGATTTCTAACCACCCACGAAGCGAGCAAAATGAACTACTTATTCCAACACAACAATATTTCGTGTAAATATGCATATAGATATATATAAATAAAATGTTTGAATTAGTTACATTTTAAATACATTATTAATAGACTAAATATAAATTTCTTGTTGATGTACATGGGTTTTCCTTTCAAACTACCCTCGAACCATCGTGAGAACTCAACAGAGCCAATTAGCGAAGAATTAAGTTTTCCCATTTTCCGGATTTTTAAGCATTGTGAGAAAACTATTAGACCTACAGACGTCATTCTGTGCTTAAATTAAAGCTAATAACTTTGGCAACAACATCTCTACCTATGACTTTACGCCTAAAATGAGTATTTTGGTCAAAAGTTGACCTAATCTTAAAATTTAACTTTTCTCTAAACATTGCCAATTTTTGGAGGGCTGTATCCTTAGTAACCTACAGAGCCGGTTCTGGTCTCAAATTGTAGCAAATTTATAATCTACTTTAAAAACGTAAATAAAATGTTTCATGAAAAAACTAATAGTTTAGGAGATATAGTGAGAAAAAACCGAATAAAGTGCGAAAATTTCACGGTTTTTCGAGTGCTATGAAATTAGCACAGGCCTTTCGAATTACTATACACAATTAATATACACTACTGGCAGTGGTCCTAACAACACATTAAATAAACGGTACCAGAAAGTGGCACATAATTTCTCGCAAACATATTTAAACTATTAAACAGATTCACTGAGACTTCATAATTGTATTAAAATAGGAGAGGGAATATATTAAAGTAACTGGGTTAGAAAATTTTTGAAAAACAACCCCCTTTTTGGCCAAAAAACACCCAAAATCAGTTATTGTGCTTAATCAAATAATATACAGGGTGTCCAGCTTTGACTGTCCAGAACTTTACACGTTTATTTGTCAGCTAAAAACGAGAAAATAATACAATATAACGTGTGTCCTATCTCGCACTGTTCTCTGTCTGTCCGACTGTACGTGGATTTTACAAATATCTTAATATCTCAGAAAATCTTTAAGATATAATCGTGAAACTGGGTATGAATATTCATTTAAATAGGGTACAAGCTAGTTTAAAAATTTGTTTTCCTGCAACAATATGTTTCAAAATGGCGGCAGTTGATAATTTTCAATGTTAAATATCTAGAAAACTATACATTTTATAAAAAACTAGCTGACCCGTACGGCGTTGCCCGTGGTGGTTGGTATTTTCAGTCTTTTTAACGTAATTGTATTCTTTTTAAGTGTTCAGTCAGTGAGTGGTATTTGGTTTATATATATATAGATCTTAAATAATAAAAGCACTATTGTCATAATAATGAAAGATCTGAAATTATGATTTTAGTAACTTTGATCCCTCCAAACCCCTCCTAAAATTTCGAAATTTTTCATACCCTTTCTTAGTGACCACCTATGGCCCTAGAGGAAGCTACATACCAAATTTCATTCCAATTTGTTCGGTAATTTTGGAGAAATCGTGATTTAGTCATTTTTACCCCCCAAGCCCCCTTAAATTTCCAATTTTTTGAAACCCTTTCTTAGCGAGCGCATATGGCCCCAGAGGAAGCTACATACCAAATTTTATTCGAATCTGTTCGGTAATTTTGGAGAAATTGTGATTTAGTCATTTTTACCCCCCAAACCCTCTGTAATTTCCAATTTTTTAAAACCCTTTTTTAGTAAACACTTATGGCCCTAGAGGAAGCTACATACCAAATTTCATTTCAATCCGTTCAGTAGTTTTGAAGAAATCGTGATTTAATAACTTTGATCTCCCCAAACCTCCCTTAAAATTTCGAATGTTTTCAAACCCTTTCTTAGTGAGCACCTATGGCCCTAGAGGAAGCTACATACC
>JAGFPH010004235.1:50356-71053 GCA_018207615.1 Philaenus spumarius
ATAATATTTGTATAATTATAATATTTCGTCGTATTATCACTTTATATGATTAGAATAAAAAAAAAACTAAAGGACTTACCTAAACTGTTTAGTGACAGTATTTTGCATGAGAACATTGCATGTATTTTGCATGTATATGCATTGTAAATTTGCTGAGTACGCAGGGGTACGGGCTAAATATTATCACCACTGGCTGTCAAACCCTCATCAAGATTTACCCCGGTCAAGCCGTGCAGACTACGACATCACGACGGAGCCCACTCGCAGCTGCACCACCGTCGTGTTGTAGCCCTGCAAACCAGATAAACCGATGACCCTTGGCAGTTTTATTGCACCGTCGTGTTGTCGCTTTACCATAAAGAGTATTAGTGCCAAATTTCATGTCTGTAGGCCTCGTGGTTTTGGAGAAACTGTGGTGAGTCAATGAGTCAATTGTATTTGGCTTTTATAAGTATAGATTACCCTAAGCCCGGCTATAGGGCTAGCTGGCCCGACCCGGCTTTGCACGGATAGACAAATCAAAGTTAAATGTATATTTACAAAAAATATAATATATCAAAAAATATATTACAATATGTATTTCTTATGGGGATTTTTAGTAACTTTGACCCCCTCCCAAATCTTCCCTAAATTTTCGATTTTTTTAAAACTCTTTCTTAGCGATCACCTAGGGCCCTAGAGGAAGCTACATAATAAATTTCATTCCAATCCGATCGGTGATTCTTTTTAGTAACTTTGACCCCCCAAACCCCCCTAAAATTTCTAATGTTTTAAAACCCTTTTTTAGCGAGTACCTAGGGACCTAGAGGAAACCACATACCAAATTTCATTCCAATCCGTTCGATGGTTTTTTTGTAGTAACTTTGACCTCCCAAACCTCCCCTAAAATTTAGAATGTTTTTAAAAACTTTCATAGCGAGCACCTAGGGCCCTAGAGGAAACCACATACCAAATTTCATTCCAATCCGTTCGATGGTTTTTTTTGTATTAACTTTGACCTCCCAAACCTCCCCTAAAATTTAGAATTTTTCAAAAACTTTCATAGCGAGCACCTATGGCCCTAGGGGAAGCTACAATTCAAATTTAATTCCAATCCGTTTGATAGTTTTAGAGAAATCGTGATTTTGTAACTTTGATCCCCCCCAAACCCCCCTAAAATTTCGAATTTTTTAAACCCTTTCTTAGCGAGCATCCATGGCCCTAGAGGAAACTACTTACCAAATTTCATTTTAATCCGTTCGGTAGGTTTTGATAAATCGTGATTTAGTAACTTTGACCACCCAAAACCCCCCTAAAATTTCGAATTTTCGGAAACCCTTTCTTAGCGAGCATCTATTGCCCTAGTGGAAACTGCATACCAAATTGTATTCCAATCCGTTCGATGGTTTTAGAGAAATCGTGATTTTGTAACTTTGACCCCCCCAAACCCCCCTAAAATTTCGAATTTTTTGAAACCCTTTCTTATTGAGCATCTATGGCCCTAGAGGAAACTACAGACCAAATTTCATTCCAATACGTTCGGTAGGTTTTAATAAATCGTGATTTAGTAACTTTGACCCCCCCAAAAACCCCCCTAAAATTTCGAATTTTCGGAAACCCTTTCTTAGTGCGCGTCTAGAGACTATAAAGAGTAATAGTGCCAAATTTCATGTTTGTAAACCTCGTGGTTTTGGAGAAACTGTGATGAGTCAGTGAGTCAATGAGTCAATGGTATTTGGCTTTTATAAGTATAGTATAGATGTAAAGACATCCAAAATTCAGATTATCTTCAGACAAATCCAACGATATATATGGTTTTTATAAATTGAGTTAAATATGCAATTGAATAGTATTTACGTCATCAGGGAGCTACTGACTGACATGAGATAATCATAACTCTTCCTCCCCCCACGGAAGCCGTTGATTAGTGCGCGGACATCAGCACCGGAGATCACTCGGTCAGATTAATCTCTCGTGTTAGGAATAAGTCATTTCCGTTGCTTAATGTGTTTATAGGTTAGGACGGTGATTCAAACTGTCAGCTGTAGAGTTTGAAAACTATGTGTTTATAGTAACAGGTTCACCTGCCAAGTAAATTGCAGTAAGCGTCATCGCACGTAAACAGGTTTCTGTCTTCGTGTAGCCTACAAAAACTTGTTTCGGTAATTGTTCATCAAATTTAAATCGTTTTATGGAAACAAATTTAAGGAAAAATTGTGTATTTATTACCATAAAGAGATCTTTATAGGTTTACTAGCGGTTGTACCCGACTTCGCTTGTATTAAAAATAAAGCATTTCGCAAGACTACCGAGGAAATGCAATTGTGAAAATGAAACGTATTATGACCAAAGAAAAACGATTATGTAGGCCTACTTCTTTTTTTGCTGATTGTCTATATATATAAAATTCAATGTATGTACGTTTGTATGTTTGTCCTTTATGCGTTACCAAACCGTCCATCCGATTGCTTTGAAATTTTGCATAGTAACACAAGTTAACCCTGGGAAGGTTTTAGGCCATTTACCGAAGTCCTAGGACATTAGGGCTACGCCCCAGTAGCCCTCAAAGTTTCAATGTTAATCTTATGGAAGGTCAATCTTAAGGAAGAAGAAGAAAGATTTCTTTTGATTTTATCAGGGGCACAAAAAACAGCTGTTCGTATGAAAAGCTTAGAACAGCTGATTTTGATCAACAGCTGATTTTGATCAACAACTGCTTTGGATCAAAAAATGAATATAATTTTAGGTTAGGTAAATCAAGCAATGAGCAGATCCCATTATAATTTACATCGGCCATCAGGGATACGAATTACAGGCTTTCAAAATTTTAAATTAAGTAATAGCAAAGCATTGCCGGGTCAGCTAGTATGGTATAAACCAATTAAAGGAGTAGATTACATTTCTACATGATCCATATTTATACAGGGTGTCCGGCTTCGACTGTCCGAAACTTTACGGAGTTATTTTTCAGCTAAAACCCCGCAAATAATACAGTATAACGTGCGTCCCATCTCGTTCTGGTTTCTGTCTGTCCGTCTGTATGTGATTTTTACAAACATCTTAATATCTCAGAAACGGTTTAAGATATAATCATGAAACTGGGGATGGATATTCATTTAAATAGGGTTCATGTTACTTTACAAATTAGTTTTCCTGCAACGATATGTTTAAAAATGGCGGCAGTTGAAAATTTGCAATGTTAAATATCTCGAAAGCGATACATTTTACAAAACAAATTTAAAGACACCACATTTTTAGACTATTTTAAGACAAATCCAACTATATATGGGTTTTAATAATTGAGTCATAAATAACTTACCCCCACCCACCCAACTTATATCCAAGTACCTCTGTCCTAATCACTCCTCATTTACGTAAATATTTCTATTGCATTTTACTTTCTCACTATACTATAGTATAGAGAAAGTTTAGTGATCGCAAAAAAATCGATGTTGAAATTTTTGTGGAAATATCCGATTTTTGACCTCCTGAGTCTAAAAAAGTTTTTTTTACAAAATGTCCGTCTGTATATCTGTATGTATGTCTGTATGTATACAAAGCTAGAACGAAAACTATTCCATCAATTTCAAACAAATTTGCACCATACATGTCAAATAGGCCTGTATGGATGCCTGTATGGAAAAACGGTTTTGAAAATGTTTGAAAAACAACCCTTTTTTTGGCAAAAAAACTCCCCCAAAAAATCTGTTATTATTTTTTTATAAAAAACGGCTCTAACGATTTTGATAAAATTTGGCTTATTTGTGGCCTTTAATGTACCCTACCGTATGCAAAAAACCGCATCTTTCTAAAAATTCTCGTTTAGCTAATAATAATAATAATACAGGCATAATTGACGTATTTGGTGCAAATTAGTTCGAAATCGATCGAATAGTTTTCTCTCTAGATAATAATAATAAATATTTATTAGTTAATCTCCTACTTTAATAAATCACCTCTCCTACCCCACCTACAATTGAACCACTGAGTGGAAAAAGGGAATAACTCTTTTTTTTTTTTTTTTTTTTTTGTTAAATGAACTAATGTAGCCATTTTGTTCCTTAAATGTAGACCCATCTGCTGAGCACAAAAAGGAAATAAGTCTATACTCCCATACCAGTTAAAATCACATGTTTGTAAATCTGTGAGTGGAACAAGGGAATAACTAAGCAAGTAGTTTCCTTTTTCCACTCAACGCTGCGCTAGTGGCTGGTTTTGTTGCAGGCTTACAGCTGATGACAGACATTTCTTGTTGACTCATGGTCTGTTTATAATCTGTGCAATTTTTTTTATTTTTTAGCTTTATTTATATCTTTCTAAAAATTCTCGTTTAGCTAATAATAATAATAAACGATTTTGGGGGGGGGGTTTTGGCCATAAGGTTGTTTTTCAAAACCGTTTTTCGTGCATTTATACAGGCATAATTGACGTGTTTGGTACAAATTAGTTCGAAATCGATCGAATAGTTTCCTCTCTAGATAATAATAATAATATTTATTAGTTAATTTCCTACTTTAATAAATCACCTCTCCTACCCCCACCTACAATTATGAAGTCACAGTGAATCAGTTTAGTAATTTAAATATGTTTGTGTGAAAGTATGTGCTAGTTCCTGGTACCGTTTATTAGCGAATTTCCATAGGAAAAATGAGCTATTTCAGTGGCCCTTATGGTAAGACCCAAGGTCGGGAGTGGCAAATGAGCACCGATCATGGTCCCCAGAACCGTTTTGGGGTGTCATTAAAAATCATATATATGTTCGCCCTCTAGCGGCTGCATTTTAAGTCCGATTTGGTCCAAATTTGGTACACGTGTTGGTTGTCTATGTCGCTCGAACGAGTTCGTTAGCCAAAAAAATCCAACAACCGGAAGTACGTTTTTTGACCGGAAATAACTATTTTTTGAGATTTTTACTACGAGAATGACATTTTTTAGAGTTTTTCTAAAAATGTAAATGTAGGATGTTATTCTGCATATTTTGTTTTTTTACGCGACCTTATAGCTCACTTGGTTCCCCCAAAATCGATCAAAACGTAAAATACCATAAAAGTACCCGGTTCGAAGCCAAGTGGTGCAAACTCGCGAGGCCACTAGGCGCAAACAAATTCTACTAATATATTGCGTACACACAGACAGCTGTTCAACGCCTTCGTGAGTAGACCTATTTCTCAAATTGTTGGTAGAAACCCTAAAACATAGGCATATAAACTTAGGCCTAATTTTGGAAATTTGCTCAACTCACGTCAGCGGTCCAGCTGCGTGGTCGAATTATTTTTAGATGAAATAATTAACAATCGTTTGCATTAGCATCACCATATTTCACACAGGGGCAGAAACGAACAGAGTTGTAATACTAATGGTGGTCGAGATATTCAACGAAGAAATTAAAAAAATGTTCATCAAACTTTGTGTGTGTTTTTTATGGTAAATGTAAACAAATGTTGACCAGATATTATTTTCATATCTATCCAATCTTCAAATATAAATTTATTCAGATGGCTAATAAAAGGAACGTGAAATTGCTATGTTTGGTTACAAACTGAATATAACAAGTACTTCAAAACTTCAGCGTAATTCACCCTAAATTACACCATTACAGGAAACAAAAATTTGATTCGGAAGTCATAAAACCTCAACTTGATATGCTTGCTCAATGAGGCACACAGGTAATGACGGGAAAGTTGTCATAATTATGCACAGTCACGTCTAACATACTTGCTTTAATATATTTATATATTCTGGATTTTAATAAAGTGGATTTGTCACAGAGTCCGACCAGATTGTTTAGGTCTTGTAAAATGTACGTACGTCAACGCCGGGAATGCAAGTATAGTATATTACGTTGATTCTTGTAATAAGGTGTTTCCATAAATAAAGGACTTAAGTGGTTCGCTCTCATATACTAGTATATATATGCAAAACACCGACAAACATATTTTTATATAACACTCTTCTTTACTTAACTTACTTTCTTTAAAGAATCTAATCTTTTGGTTTCTGCAAGAGTTGTTATTTTCCCCAGAAAGCCGGTTAATTGTTATTGTAGTTTTTAAATAAGTTAGGTATAGTTTAGGCCAAACCTTCTTTCTTCATCTCTACGTCTAAATCATTCCTAATGGTTCACATTAAACCTGACCCAAGAAATTGTTTTGAGTTGCATGTTTGTGGTGCCAAGTCACTATTATAATAAACTAGTGGGCCCAGCAATGCTTCGCTATTGCTTGATTTAATTTAAAGGGTACCAAGTTATTTCATTTCATTACATTGACTTAAGTAATCGAATTGAAAAATGGTTTTCATGCCACTAAAAATATACTACACAAATTAAAATTTATAATTTGTAAACCTTTATAGATAATACAGTAAACCTTTTGTTTCCTTTTACCTAATCTAAAAAAACTGATAGTTGTGAAGAATCGTAAAAAACCTGATTCTAAATTAGCCTAATTGGTTGCAAATAAATGTTTTGGTTCATTGTAGACCTAACCTAAAACTGTGTTCAGTTTTTGATCCAAATCAGCTATTTTATATATAGTATGTAACAACCAATGTTTGAATTGAATTAAAATATAGTAAGCATTTTTAGTTGATTTTTGTTTTTGTTTGCTTTAAGTTGGACAATCTAACATAAAAAAGCTGTTGATTTTAAAGAATGATAAACTGATGCTAAGTAAAGTTGCTATGGTAATGAATGTAAACAAACATGACGTGTTGCTAAGCTTTTTATATGAACAGCTGTTTTTGTGCACTATGGTCTTGAGTCCATACAAAAGAGGGTGTTCAGTTTTTTCCAAATTTGAAACTTTTTCGGGAAACTTTTCAAATTTTTCTTTCAAACCTCGTTCGGACTATTACGAACGTTTTAAAACAAAAAATAGCCAAATTGGTCCAGCCGTTCTCAAGTGATACGCTTACAAAGGAACAGCAATTCATTTTTATTATATAGATAGTTATATTACCTTAATAAGATACGTCACGTGACTTCTTGTCGTATCATTTGAGACGACATGTTTCGGAGCCGGAACTCTATCTTCAGGTCTTAATCAGAAAAGATCACCGCACATTAAAATAAATAGGACATACACATATACACAACTCAACACAAACACAAAATCGCGCAACGTATTTGCCAGCAATGATATGGACGAACTGTGAAATTTTTAGTGAAATTGGTCGAATAGAGTTCAAAGGAACAATCGTTCATTTTTATACTAGTGGAACCGGCAATGCTTTTCACTACTGCTTGATTTAATTTTAAGTGTGGTTATAACATTTCATCCTTTTGAGTTAATTAATCGAATTGCTAAATTTTGTTATATCAATTAAGAATAATATTAAATAATTTTAGCTTTATAGTTTGTAGGAATTTAGTGCAATTTATTTGTAAATTGTATAAAGTTAGCTACCCACGTTTAAATGTATTTGTTTGTAGTGACCATATTTTCTAAAACATCCTGGTAGTAATATGTGTAAATTGTGAAATTTTAGTAAAATTAGTTGAGTACTTTTTGAGAATATAAAAAAAAAGTGGATTACTATTTAATTTTAAGGCTAGTCATTCTATTTCATCCCTTTGACTTAATAAATCAAATTGCAAATGGTTTTTCATATTTCTTAAAAATAATATTACATAATTTTACCTTAATAGCTTGTTGGAAGTTTAATTTATATTTATTGTATAGGGGTAACACCCCACTTTAACCCCATGACTGTAGTGATTGTAATGTCTAAACATTCCTGGCAATGAAATGAATGAACTGTGAAATGTTTAGTAAAATTGGTTGAATATTTTTTAAGTCTATAGAGGACAAAGAAACAAACATTAGTTTTTATATTATAGAGATTATTGTCTTTGAAGTTCAGAATTCATATAAGTTGTTAACAGTTTTTTTCCAAATTACAGTGAATTGAAAAACATTTCTCGTAAGTTACGAGAAAAATAATAGTTACTTAAAAAATTATATTCTTTAAAAAAATTAGTTAAAACTGTTAAGTGGGTAATACACGCAGCATGCTGATGGAAATGTTGCTTGACCTATACACGCATCAGCTTGCAGCGCTACAAGTTGAAGAGTTTGCTAGATAGGATCCTGGAAGAGATCAGATGCATGCGCAATTTATGTAAAGCTGATGTCTGCTTGTGAGAATATAAAAATGGTCCGATGTTTGTCAGCATGCTGATATCAGCTTGCCCACGACATTTGTACCACATTACACGAGCAGCATTATTATATCAGCATGCTGCTGCGTGTAGTACCGCCTTTAGTAAATAAATTTGAAACCCTTTCTCTGATAATTCAAGACTCTTTATGATAATGCAATATACAAGGCTGACCAAGATTGCAAAGTATGTGGCTACATTATTTAAACACATAAACCGTCATAGCTTACTCTACTCGCTATATTTCTCAGACATCTACATATCAAGCCAAACGATAAATCGTAAAACCAGACTTAACAAACGTAAACTTCGACCAAACTATCACAGAAGCCCGACAGAAGACGTATCCCACTACAAACATTTCTCAACTACGTATTTACATTGCATCTCCCGCGGTTAACATCGGCTGTTTACACACGGCTATTCCCGTTTCCTAATTTCCACAACTCATACCCCGATTCAGCTGTTCAGTTCTGCCGGTCACGCCAAACACGTTTCCGCCAACAAATTGCAAATGTAATTCATCGGCGTTCGTCGTCGCACGATTTATTCACTTCACGACTTTGCCGGCACTAACCTTGCTTTATGTCCTTATGGCTGTGTGTCGTCGGGACGTTATGCGTGTTCGCCCTTGGGCCGCATCAGTGTTGACGCGGAAACCTGAGTGGGTGCACCTGCTTCTAGTAGCTGTTGAGTAGTTGATGAAATACTCGCAGAGTTCTACAAAAATGAAGGAAATCACATTGGGGTAATGTATTTCAGTTGTTATAATTCCAGCACTAGTAAGCCTCCGTGGACAATCACAGGCAGATTAATTAGATTCACATCAGAAATACATGACTTAAAAAAAATGCTATTTAAAAACAACAGACTTTATCTAGGCCTAAATATGCTGACTGGAATGTTTAACTCGGTAAATGTGTACAATTATAAGGACTATAACTGTAGGCCTATTTGTTAACATTTTGTATTTATATTCATTATTACATACCTAAATAAAGATAAAAATAGTATGTTTTAATTGCTTTCTAACTTCATATTGATAGATCAAATGATTTAGAAATTATTATAATATTATAGTGAAGAAATTAATAATCGAATATGTTTATATGTTAGACAAAGATGTACGAATGTTTCCGAAGTTAAACATATGGGTACCTCTTTTTTAATTTGTATAAATTAATATATTGATAAAAAAAGTTTGTATTTATATTAATTGTATAACATCAAAACAAATCTTATATCATATTAGCCTACAGTACTTATTTAATTCATATTTTAAGAAAATCAACTTCACAAAACTTATTTTGATTGAAGTTGTAACCATAACCATAAAGTATAATCTACGCTAGGTTTGGGGTGAAATCAGCTGTTACATTATTTGTTACTCATGTACGTACGGACGTATGAACGTACGTACGGACGTACACTGGCTTTTATAGGAGTTGATTGTGTAAAACTCTTCGTCTACGTGAAAGAAATAAAAGATAAATTCATAAATCGTATAAGAACAAATGCAGATATTTGAAATGCTACAACCTACAGCGTTTGCTTCAACGCTACTATTATTTATCGCTTGTTTGAAATGTGACAAATTTTCTTTTGACATTAGAATTTATTTACTGCACCTTCGAAAAATATTTCAAATATAATTACAATTTCATAAATTATTTACTTTTCAATAAGTTAATCACTCGTTTATTAAATATACATTTTTATTTTTGTCTGTCTGTCTCTCTGTCTGTCTGTCTGTCTGTCTATCTGCTTTCTGTCTGCCTGTTTGTCCGGACTAATCTCCGGGAATGGCTTAACTAATTTTGACGAAACTTTCATTTGCATGTAGAGGACTTTTCAGAGATGAATCTAGGCTACTTTTTAACCGAACATATTTTGAGTTCCTATTTAAAAATTTTAAAAATTATGGCCAAAATTAGGAGTTTAGAGAACGGACCTGACACCCGACCATTATATATAAGACAACTAGTTTGGATCAAAAGCTCAACACTTTGAAAAGATCGTCTGTGTTTCAAATGATTTTAATTATCAATATGAAGTTGGAAAGCAATTAAAAGACAATATTTTATCTTTGTTTAGATATATAATAATGAATATAAATACAATTTACTGTACACGTTGGTTTAACCGTTAACTATATATCAAAACAGTAAGCAAATATGTGAACTGTACTCATAGATGATAAATACACCTCAAAACCTGATTTGTACTTGTTACGTTCTTTTAAATATAATTATAAAATTAATATAATTACCTAATTTATGTCCGTCTTGTGACTTTGTTCGTCTTAATTTTAAGACGCGTTTTGGGCGCGTGGTCCCATCTTCAGTTTATTCTTACTCCGTTGGAGGTCGTTATATTTTAAATTAAAACACAAACACAAACATGAACACAACACATAACACGCACATAAACAAACTAATCAGTCATCATTTACAGGTTGGTATCACGATGCGCACAGTAGCTAGCCACGCGCGACACTGAAGCTAAAAGAGGGGGCGCATTAATCGTTTCTAAGGGGCGTTTCCAATTTTATCCACTTTCGGACTCCGTAAGTACTCAATGGCCGTGTCGTACAGATAATTAGATTTAAATGAAAGTTGTTCATTCAATAAATTGTTTGGGTTGGTCACATCCGCCCTATATATTTCAAACTCTTCAGCAGCGTTCATAAATCTGCCCTTACGACAATAACGGATTGGTATCATATTAGAATCAAAATCTTTGTAGCTGTGATTCCTATCAAACAGGTGTTGTGCGAAATTAGATCTTATTTCGCGAACGTTATTGTGCGGTAAATGTTCTTTAAACCGTTCTTCAAACGTTCGACCTGTTTGTCCAATATAAAAGCCATCACATTCGCTACATCGTATTTTGTATACGCCTGATTGTTTTCTTTTAGGAATTGTCCGTTTTGCTTGCAAAATTCTTTGAACACTGTTGTTCGTTCTGTACGTCACATGCACATTGTGTTTAAAAAATTCATTTTTTAACATATTGGGTACTAAGTTGGAATATTCGATGGAAACATATTTCCATTCGTTTAATTTGTCGTGATCATATTTAGGTTTATTTTGAGCTTTTCTGTGTTTGTACAACATTTTATCTATCATACAACTGTTGTATCTATTCGCGCTGGCTATATGTTTAATTATATTTAATTCATAGTGGAAGTCCTGTATGTTAAGAGGAATAGATATGAGCCGATTGACGAAAGAGTTGTATGCGGCCATCTTGTGCGAGATGGGATGGAATGATGTAGCATGGATTGTTACATCGGTAGTTGTGGGTTTACGGTAAATTTTATATTTTAATTTGTTGTCCAGTTTCGTCACTGTAACATCAAGGAAGTTAAGCTCATTATTAATTTCGTTCTCCAATGTAAACTGAAGTTGTGGATTGAAGTTGTGGACTTTATTTAAATATCCAATGAAATTTTCAATTTGACGTTTGGTGCCCTTGTATACAATGAAGGTATCATCCACATACCTAGCATAAAAAATTATTTCGTATATTTTATAACAGCAGTTATAATAATGGTTAAAAGAACCAGCAAGGCTCAGGTCTACACTTTAAAACCCTAACTTAAAAGCTACAAATACGAAAATAATTGCTTCAAATTTTGAAATCAGCTGTTAATGGAAATATTGAAGCAAACAGTTATATTATGTTATTTTATTCAATTGGTTGCTATGGTAATAAATGTAAATACATGTGTGAGTTTGTCAGTCTAGGCCTAACCTAAGAATTTTTTCCGCCTAAATTTACAAATATTGAAATAAAAAAGTATTTGATCAAAATTAATTTATAGCCTATGTTACTCAGGGACAGTGAAGCTTTTTATTAGTAAAACTATTTTTTCAATCGGTTCAGTAGTTCCAGATATTACCCCCTACATACAAACAAACAAACTTTACCTCTTTATAATATTAGTACAGTATAGATTATCATTTAGTAAATGTTTTATGTACAAAACACAGTTTATGGAGGTTGTCTCACTCGCTTCGGATTCTTGATTTGATATAAAGTGTTGAGCTGTGATGTATTAATCCATCTGCGGTGGTTGGACGCCAGAGATTCGTACAATCCGGTTTGCCGACAAGTTAAACGAGATATCATTTACACTTAAACCAACATAGGCATAACTTTTAGAGATATCTGGGGTCATCGCATCACCTCTTTTTGGGGGCTTTAAAGTCGAATGGATTCTATAAAACTTAAATATATGTTCTTGTGCGCAGGTGTTTGTACTGAACTATCCGACCACATTGATGAATGTGTTAGTTATGTGTAACACACACACCAGAAACATAGTTTGGGACTAATTCGCATTTCTATGATTAAGTTTCAATAAAACTAGTAATCATCTGTCTTTGTAAATTTCAAAATGTTAAACCGTCAGTCATAGGCTTAACTAAAATGGGAGAGTGGGTTAGATTTAATACACTGTTCTTTTCTAAAACTGAAATTCTTGTTTTCAGGAAGTTATTAAAAATGACCAAGTCATAAACGAGATAATATTCTCCATTTCTTCTTTAATTACCATACTTAATAGCCCAACCGTTATTGAATTAAACAGCAAGCGACATCCACAGTTACTTTAAGGGTAGCACATAGATAGTAAAAAAAACTGTCAGGCAAGAAGCTTTTGTGCATTTTTTTTATAAACAAAAATAACAATTAATTAGTACTTTTCGGGTTTTTCGTTGATATTAGAAAATGTTATGAATAGATCACGATACTTCCAACAGGCCGTTTGTAGAGAATTAAAAACCCTACAAAATGTTTTTTATAGACCCCGTCAGACCATTTTTCACCGATAAAAGGCGGAAAAACGCTTAAAAATTACCATTTTCCAAAAATTAATATCTTTGTTAATATACAATATTAAAGGCAGTTCTTTCCCAAAATGATTGTTTATTATGGGTACTTCAAACAGGCGTACGATGAAATTTGTCGCATTAATAGTTTTTGCGCAAGTGCAGTATAAACAATTTAGGCCATTACTTTGTATAATGCGCCCTCCGATGAGGAGAGGAGAAAGGCAGGCTGCGCGCAGTAGGCCGTTGATTTCCCCACTGCCACTGCCTTTCTCGCCGTAGCTGTAGGGCGCAAATTTACGCGTTTCGCGCTACGTTCGGAAGCATTTTTATCATCCTTATTCAAAAAGTGTCTACTTTCAGAATCCGTTTAGTAAACTAAATCGAGCCACTCAGGTTAATAGGAAGCCGAAATATCTGCCTTTAATATTGTATATTAACAAAGATTAGAAATTTTGAAAATTGGTAATTTTAAGCGTTTTTTAGACTATTCTCGGTGAAACTCCAATCTGGGTCTATAAAAACCATTCTGTAGGTTTTTTGAAGCGTAAACTTCTACAGGCGCACCTCGACGCTATGTTTGCTGGCGGTGAATCGGATTTTTCTGTCACGTCCTATTATTCCGTCACGCTCTATTAAACGACCGTCACGCATTTTCTCATGCATTTTATAAAACGCTCTATTCCGTCAGTTTGAAAAAAGTTTTGGTCTTGCCGAGATTCGATACATCAGAGTCCATCACCATAGACTTACGCCTTAGCCGGTTAGGCCACGAACTTATTGCTAGTTTAGTTTATTTGGGTTGTCCTACGTCATAGACTTAACCCGTTAATGTTGACACAATGTATAGTTTAATTGGTAATACCTCTGAAATGAACATTGTGCTTCCTCATTTCCTAAGTTGTGTTAAATAGTTTATACTTCTCCCGTGTGGTCTTAAGCACACAATTTACATTTTTGTATTTCTCTTCAAATTACCTATTTTAAGTATCGTGATCCATTCATAACGTTTTATAATATCAACGAACACCGAAAAAATTCCTAATTTATTGTTAAAAGCTCCTTGCCTGATAGTTTTTATATTTTACATACCTATGTGCTACCCTTGAAGTCACTGTGGATGTCGCTTGCTGTTAAATTCGATATCAAAATTTGCCTTTTCTTTGCTCTATAATCAAATTTTATAGTGACCTCCTTCACCCTTAATTGGTAGCACGAGACTTTTGTTCTTCTATTGCGAGTTGTTACAAATATACACATATCTTGTCTTTCATAGTCCCTATCTAGTGTAAATAGTGAATTTTTGCTTGCTCCATGCTTATGTGTCATGTATCCATACGATACATACGCTTATCCATACGATCCTTAGTATGTAATTTTAGATTTGTTTCGTATAAAAAAATAATTATAAACAGATGTAATTATACGTTCAGTGGTTTAATGCGTAGATTTGTAAGCTGATATCTTTTGTTTAACGTCATGTTATTTCATTTATGTTTTTTTAAGGTGTAACAATTAAAGTTATATACTGTAATTATATTGGCATTCATCGGTTCTTTGCACGACTGAAGTGGTAAATAACAGTGTAATTATTTTTAATAGCTACCTTTTTAGCGAATTTCCAAAGGAAAGATGAGCTATTGCAGTGACCCTTATGGTAAGACCTAAGGTCGGGAGTAGTAAATGAGCACCGATCACGATCCCCAGAACACGTTTTGGGCTGTAATTAAAAAAAATGAAATGTATATATGTGTTCAAACTCTAACGGCCGCCTTTTAAATCCGATTTGGTCCAAATTCGGTACAAACGTTCAAGGAGTAAATGAGCACCGATCACGATCCCTAGAACACGTTTTGGGGTGTAATTAAAAATGAAATGTAGGCCTATATATGCGTTCACACTCTAACGGCCGCCTTTTAAATCCGATTTGGTCCAAATTCGGTACAACCGTTTAATGAGTAAATGAGCACCGATCATGGTCCCCAGAACAGTTTTTGGGGTGTCATTAAAATGTGTATACATATATTTATATATGTGTTCGCACTCTAAATACTCGTTTTAAGTCTGTTTTGTTTCAAATTTGGTACACACGTCGGTTGTCTAAGTCGCTCGGTCGGGTTCGTTAGCCAAAAAAAATCCAACAATCGGAAGCACGTTTTTTGACAAGAAGTAAACAGCCATTCCGGAGATTAGACCGGACACACAAACCAACAGACAGACGGACCACAAATTCAAGAATGCATGTTTAGATTGTTTAAAGTATGAATAACTTTATGAGGTTAAAAATAATTCGACCACGCAGCTGAATCGCTGACGTGAGTTGAGCAAATTTCCAAAATTAAGTTTATAGGCCTATGTTTTAGGGTTTGAACCAACAATTTGGGAAATAGGTCTATTCACGACGGTGCTGAATAGCTGCAAAATGGTTCGCACGCCATTCCGCATATTGGGAGTATCCTCAATACACAAAGCATTGCGACCTTCACACGCCAACCCTCGTATTAGGAGTATCTTTAATACACAATGCATTGCGTGCTTCGCACGCCAACCCCGTTGGAACCTTCTATACACACAATCAGGTTATGTTTTCTTTATTAAAAAGGTGTAGGAACCCCAAAGCTAAGATGATAAATAATGTTAAATGTTCAAAGCAAATTATTTCGTATATTTTTTAAGAGCAGTTATAATAAAGGTAAAAAGAACCAGCAAGGCTCTGGTCAAAACTTTAATGAAAACCTAACCTAAAAGTTAGAAAACAAATAATTTGTAATCAGCTAGCTGTTATGGAAATATTGGAGCAAACAGCTACTTTATCTGTTATTTTATAATTGGTTGCTATGTAATAAATGTAAATACATGTGTTGGTTCATCAGTCTAGGCCTAACCTAAGATTTTTTCCGATTAAATTTACAAATAATGAAATAAAAAATGTTTTTAACAAACTGAATTATAGCCTATGTTACTCAGGGACAGTATAGCTTTTTATAAGTAGTTCCAGAGAATACCCCCTACATACAAACAGATTGTACCATTTTAGCGAATTTTCATGGGAAAAATTAGGTATTGCAGTGGCCCTTACAGTAAGACCCAAGGTGGGGAGTAGCAAATGAGTACCGATCAAGGTCACCAGAACACGTTTTGGGGTGTCATTAAAAATCATATATATGTGTTCGCACTGTAGCGGCCGCATTTTAAGTCCGATTTGGTTCAAATTTGGTACACATGTTGGTTGTTTACGTCGCTTGGACGAGTTTGTTAGCCAAAATAATCCAACAATCGGAAGCACGTTTTTTGACCGGAAGTAACTATTTTTTGAGATTTTTCCTACGAGAGTGAATTTGTTTTGGAGGTTTTCTACAAATATAAATGTAGGATGTTATTCTGCATATTTCATTTTTTTACGCGACCTTATAGCTCGCTTGGTTTCCACAAAATCGATCAAACCGTAAGATACCATAGAAGTACCCGGTTCAAACCCATGTAGTGGATTCTACCGTGGGGTTGGCGTGCGAAGCACGCAATGCATTGTGTACTGAAGATAATCCCAAAATGCGTAATGGCTTGCGAAGCACGCAATGCATTGTGTATTGAAGATAATCCCAATATGCGGAATTGCGTGAGAACCATTTTGCAGCTATTCAATACCGTCGTGAATAGACCATTTCCCAAATTGTTGGTTGAAACCCAAAAACATAGGCCTATAAACTTAATTTGTTAAATTTGCTCAACTTACGTCAGCGGTTCAGCTGCGTGGTCGAATTATTATAATAATTAGTATAGATGAAAAGAGCTTCTTATGGTGGTTCTGATTACTCCCTGATTCCTACATGGAATTCGTTATTCGCGACATGATAAACTTTGCTAATCGAGCGTGGCTGAAACAAACGCCCTGATTGGTTCTGGACCTTATATCGGACAAACTTGCAGACTTTCTCCGCTAGTTCATTGTCGCTCGTCCTGTAATATAATGCAATCCAACTAATATAGAAATCAGATATTAGATTATTACAGAACCGGGCAGATAAGGTGGATTGATGTCATGTTCAGGGACATTAGCCAGATGGTACGAGGCTATCGATATGGAAGTATGCTATATTATAGTATAGTGCACCAGCTTGTTTTATCTATATCTAGAGTGTTCATAGTGGGATGATCTGTTTAATGTATCTGTTTTGCAGGAAAACCTATGGTTTGTAATTTATTTTGTTAACTTATTTTATTAAATAACGAAATATTACATTCAAACATAATTCATATATACATATAAATAAAACGTCCCACTATTCTCATACTAAGTATTTCAATAATGTTTACGTTATTAACAGCTGATTTCGGTAACTGTTTATGTCAGCCGTTGGGTTGAAATCATTCTATCAAATAATTATTTTACTAAACACTTTCAAAGTTTGTATTATTTGTTCTGCAGAAACCTCACATGTCAGTGGACAAGTTCTGATGAGTAATCAGTGTTGTACATTTAATATTTTATTTTAAAACTTTAAATGTATAAAATAACTTTTCTTTTTGGATTCAGAATTAAATGAGCTTTCAAATGATATGCCACAACAACGATATTTGGTTGAACCACTCGAAATCAATTATGAAAAAATCAAAATGGCTGTAACTCAAAAATTTTAAATACTCCCAAATATCGTTGTGTGGCACATCGTTTGAAAGCACATTTAATTTTAAATCCAAAAAGTATAATAATTAATATTTCTTTAAATAGTACAGCAAAATGGGTCAAAATCGGAAAAAACGATTTCGTTGTTTTTTGGCCGTCATTTTAAAACGGTTCAAGAAATGGATGTGCAAATTTCACCGTTGGTTTTTTCTTGAAATTCTACATCGAAATGATGTATCACATGACCACCTTCCTATTTAAAAAAAGACAAAGTTACATTCAAAATGGCGGATCCAAGATGGCGGATAAATTTTTTGAAATCTTAATAAAATAGTATTTTTACTTAGAGTAGGTTCCTCAATCACATCTACCTTCAAATTTCCTTATATACGAAATATTACACCATTTCAAGACTTAATTGTCACCCTGTATAATACTAGCTGGTCCGATCCGGCTTTGCACGGATAGACAAATCAAAGTAAAATGTGTATTAACCAAAAAGATATATCGGTAAATATATTATACTATGTATTTCTTATGGGGATTTTTAGTTACTTTTACCTCTCCAAACTCCCCCTAATATTACGATTTTTTTTTTAAACCTTTCTCAGCGAACTCTACGGCCCTAGAGGAAGCTACATACCAAATTTCATTCCAATCCGTTCGGTGGTTTTTGAGATTTCGTGATGAGTGAGTCAGTAAGTGGTATTTGGATTTTATATATATAGATCTTAAATAATAAAAGCACTATTGTCATAATAATAAAAGATCTGAAATCGTGATTTAATCACTTTGATCCCCGCAAACCCAAAGTAAAATTTCGATTTTTTTTTTAAACCCTTTTTTAGCGAGCGCCTATGGCCCTAGAGGAAGCTACATACCAAATTTCATTCCAATCTGTTCGGTAATTTTGGAGAAATCGTGATTTAGTCATTTTTACCCCCCAAAGCCCCCTAAAATTTCCAATTTTTTAAAACAATTTTTAGTAAGCACCTAATGCCCTAGAGGAAGCTACATACCAAATTTAATTCCAATCCGTTTGGGAGTTTTGAAGAAATCGTGATTTAATAACTTCGATGCCCCAAAACCCCTAAAATTTCGATTTTTTTTCAAACCCTTTCTTAGTAAGCACCTATGGTCCTAGAGGAAGCTACATACCAAATTTCATTTCAATCCGTTCGGTAGTTTTTGAAAAATCGTGATGAGTGAGTCAGTGAGTGAGTGAGTGAGTAATGGTATTTGGATTTTATATATATAGATTAAGTAACCAATTTTGAATATAAAAATGTAAATAATTCGATCACGCAGGTGAATTCGTTCCACTAGCAGCGCACATCAGCCTTGCGCCGTCGGCTTGTGAACTGCTTCGCTTCGCTCGAAGCATACAAACCCGGCCGTTTGGCCTCGAATCCAGAAGTTGGCCTGTGGATTTTAACCGAGTACTTTTATGGTGTTTTCGTTTTGTTCGATTTTGAGGGAACCAAGCAAGCTATAAGGTCGTGCGTGTAAAAAACAAAATGTGCAGAACAATATCCTACATTTATTTTTTTATATAAAACCAAGAAATGTTTCATTCTTGTAAGAAAAATCTGAAAAAATCGCTACTTCCGGTCGAAAACTAATTCCGGTTGTTGGATTTTTTTACTAACAAACCCGTCCGGGCGATTTGACAATCAACGTGTGTACCAAATTTGGACCAAATCAGTCCTAAAATGCGACCGTAATATATATAATTTTTAATGACATCCGAAATCGTGTTCTGGGGACCATGATCGATGCTCATTTACTACTCCCGACCGTAGGTCTTACCATAATCACTCATCTTTCCTATCGAATTCGCTAAAAAAAAGGTAGTTATTACAAATAATGACACTGTTGTTTAGCCCTTCATTCGAGTAAAGAACCAATATAATTATTTAACTTTAATTGTACACCTTCAAAAACATAAATTAAATACCATTAAACAAAAGATATCAGCTTGCAAATCTAAACATTAAACCGCTAAACGTATAATTACCCTTTTCACAATTATTTTTTTAAACGAAAGAAATCTAAAATTACATACCAAGTATCGTATAATTACATCTTCAAGAAGTTTCCTAAGAACGGAAGTTCTAGGCCAGGAATGGTGTCCAATAACCACTGATCGAGAGCAATTAATTATTGACGTTTTTATTGAAAGATCAGACTACCAGTCGATGTGTATCTGTGGTCAGGGCTATGACGAATACTCACAGATTGGCAACACGAAGTCTTGACTCGCACGAGTTTGAACAGCTATGGTATGTTTGTAATTAATTAATAATTGAACTGCAAAATGTCTTGTTAGATCTGAAGATAAAACTGTCACAACTAGTATAACCTATTTAGGCTATTCAAGTTAATTTTATGGTATTAATAACTCTTTATTTTATGATGCCTGTGAAAGTAAGATTTTAATCACAGATAAATGAAGCATTTTAATTTATTTTATTTTCGCATTCTTGATGAAACTGGTAGATTTGTGTGAGACAAATCACTGATAGGCTTATAAAGTAATTCCTGAACAATAACATGTGCGAATTTAGTTTTTGTAATTAATTATATTTACTCATTAGAATAATTTCAAATATGAATACGCCCTTTTCTAATTCAGTAATATAATTTTTGGCTTATTTTAAAGTTCGTGTGTTTTAGAATTTTTTATTTTACGGTTCCGTACCTAAAAGAAAAAACTGAACCCTAATAGGACACTAATTTATCTGTATGTAAATAGTAGCATGTACCACATGTATTAGTATTATGTAATAGGCACAGTTGATAAATATCTCAAGCACGAATAAAGCTATCACAATGAAATATACAGAGTGGTCATAAAGTCCATTTAACCCCCTTTATTATTTTTGTTATTGAAAATAAGTTAACAAAACTTTGTATATAACTTGTGTTGCATAACAGTACATATCTAAACCTTTATGATTTAAGGGGGGGGGGGTAGGGGGTAGGGGGTCAAAAATTTCAAAAATAAACGTAGGTCATGCAATACACCATTAAAAAGCTTACTAAAAGAGAAACAGAATGGCGCAAACTAGAGCTTAGTATCTTGCTTCGTTTCAAAG
>JAGFPH010004235.1:79530-96765 GCA_018207615.1 Philaenus spumarius
TTTTTTTTATTTTTTCAATTTTTTAATAGGAATTTTTACGGAAATGATGATTAATTACGACAAATGCACTTGGATCTAAGTTGGGTAGTTGTGACCTGTACATAATGTAAGACATAGATCGAAATATACACGCAATATCCCCAACATTTCTCCACAAAATTCCTAATTATTTCAGTCATTTTTACATTTTTCAATTTTATAACAGGAATTTTAAATATTTTCGGAATAAAAAGTAACCTAAAATATTCTCTGAAAAGTTCTCGACATGTTAATGAAAGTTTCATCAAAATCGGTCCAGCAATTCAGGAGATTTTCCCGGACAAACAAACAGAGAGACAAAAATTGTATAAATGTGTGTTTAGGTTTTGGTAATGTGTGAATAACCACATGATCTTAGAAAAAAGCTTATATTTTGAAATCACAGACGGACACACAGGTATTAAGTACACAGGTATTTGTGTCACTTCATTATTTATGAGTCACTTTATCAACTAAAAACTTAAATAAACTAATGAATAAAGTATAGGCTACTATGTAAGACAATATTTTTCCCAATTTTCCATTATTTATAATTAATATCTATACTCCAATCTATCATGAAAACTGTAACCCGATTTTATCTCATTGCACGCTTTTCAGATGTGTCTTAAATCAATCAAATAAAAGTAGAAATTCTAATGTTTAGTACTAAAAACAAATTTGCAGCCCATCCCCCCCACCCCCCGGTAGATTTGAACCCCCAAGGTAATAATTCACCAGCCGCCACTGCTTAAAATTGTACACAATTAATTAAACAGTTAAAAATCACCGTCATCATAGGTAGATCTAGATAAAATCTATTGTTTTTAAATAATGTTTTTTTTAAATTTATGTATTTCTGATGTGTATCTAACTAATCTGTCTATGATTTTTCACGGGGGCTTACTAGTTATTGTATTGTTTGCTTGTTTTTAGATGACAAATAACCAAGTCAAGTTTCAGAGAGTCGGTGCTGGTCTGTATAAATATGAATTATGAATCATGTAGAAATTTAATCTGTTAGTAGAATAAATAATCGGGGTAGTTGTTGGTTCATACCATATCACTCATCACAAAATATTAGTAGGCCTACACTGTATTTTTTCTTTAATCATAATACGTTTAATTTTCACAATTGCATTTCCTATGTAGTCTTGGGAAGGGTTCTTTATTTTGAATACAAGAGAAGTCGGGTATAACCGCTAGTAAACCTATAAAGAGCTCTTACCATAAATACAGATTTTATCATTAAATTTGTTTCTACAAAACGGTTTAATTTTGATGAACAATTACCGTACTCTGCGAAACAAGTTTTTCTAGGCTACACGAAGACAGAAACCTGTTTACGCGCGATGAAGCTTACTGCAATTTACTTGGCAGGTGAAGCTGTTACTATAAACACATAGTTTTCAAACTCTACAACTGACAGTTTGAATCACCGTCCTAACCTATAAACACATTAAGCAACGGAAATGACTTATTCCTAACACGAGAGATTAATCTGACCGATTGATCTCCGGTGCTGATGTCCGTGCACTAATCAACGGCTTCCGTGGGGGGAGGAAAAGTTATACGTGTCAGTCAGTAGCCCCTGTTTACGAAAATACTATTCAATTACATATTTTACTATTAAATTACGTAAAACTATAATTGTATTAGCTATTACAACAGTACAGTTATTAAAAAACAATTTAAGCTTCAACTTATTAAAATATACAGTAATAAGTATTATGTTGACATCAAATTCCAATTATTTTCTTTCGTCTTAGATAAGGCGACGCTATTGGTTCAAAGCAGAAGGTTTGTATTTCTCCCACCATTCACCAAGATTTTGTATTCTTTGGGTAAATAAAAACTGCGATTACATGAAGTATTTTCTGATAATCGATTTTTGTTATTAGCGAATTTCGATAGGAAGAGCTATTGCAGTGACCCTTTTGGATTATCAGCACGAGTGATAATCCCCCGAACACATTTTAGGGTGCCACTAAAAATTGTATGTAGTATTTATGTATATATGTATTCCCACTCTAACGGCCGCGTTTTAAGTCCGATTTGGTACACACGTTGGTCGTGCAAGTCGCTCGGACGAGTTCGTTAGTCAAAAATCCAACAACCGGAAGCACATTTTTTGACCGGATTAAAATTTTTTTAGATTTTTATCTAAACAAATTAATGTAGGATATTGCTGTACACGTGGGTTGTTTTGCCTAGATCTTCTTGTCCGAGGCCTACTGCCGAAGTTGTACGCTGCGAGCGAAGCAAAGCAGTCTCTAACCCCAGACCGCAAGGATCGGAGTTCAAACGCTTCGAGTGGAACGAAGGAGCGCGTGAGTCGAAGCTGGAAGATTATTTGCAAAGGAATTCTACTAATATATTTCTCACACACAGGCAACTATTCAGCGCCTTTGTTAGTAGACAAATTTCCCAAATAGTTGAAACCCTAAAACATATGAACTTAATTTTGGAAATTCGCTCGACTCATAACCCTTGCGTGCTCCGCACGCCAACCCCGTTGGAACCTTCTATACACATAACCATGTTATGTTTTCTTTATAATAAAGGTGTAGATTAATAATAACTCCAAAGCTAAGATTGTAAATAATTTTAAATGTTCAAATCAAGTTAACTCGTATCTTTTATAACAGCAGTCATAATAAAGGTTAAAATAACCAGCAAAGCTCAGGTCTACACTTTAATTAAAACCTTACATAAACGTTAGGAATACTAATAGTTGCTTGAAAGTTTGAAATCAGCTGTTAATGGAAATATTAGAGCAAACAGCTTTTCATTGTTTTATTCAATTGGTTGCTATGACAATGAATGTAAATACATTCAAGAAATATGTGTTGGTTTATCAGTCTAGGGCTAACCTAAGAATATTTTCCGACTAAATTTACGAATTAATATTGAAATAAAAAAATGTTTTTATCAAAATTAATTATTAGTAATACTATTTTTTCAATCGGTTCAGTAGTTCCAGAGATTACCCCCTGCATACAAAGAAACAAATTTAACCTCTTTATATTATTAGTATATTTACTAGTTGTGTTGATTTTATTTACTGTATAATATGGGGTTAGGTAAAATATTGCAGGTTACACGTGATATTATACAGTACAAACACTCCCTTCGAATGATGGAAAGAAGCAGTTTCATCACTGGTAACGTAAATAGCTATAATTGATTTGTGAACAGTGTCTCAAACAAAGTATTTTTCATACAATTGCATCATATAAAATCATAAATTTAGTTCCACGGTTGATATTGTTAGGAGGAAGTTGCGTTTACTTATAAAATCTAGGTTTGTACCTTGTCATCAAGTAAAATTTAAGCTGGAAATATTGTATGCCAGTTGGGGAGGTTTGAACAAGATCGGTTTAATAATGTACGATGTAAAATCACGTTTTGCCCTTATTGCTTCTCTTCGATCGTGAAGGCGTTTCAACTATTCTCTTGTTGCCCGCTCGTTATTAAGTTATCAACCATGCTCAAGACAATAAGTTCCAAACACTAAGGATTCAAAGCTATAATCACACTGATATGTTACAGTAGAGTACAGAGCACGAGGTGGTAGTTACATCGACATCTGTGAGTAAAGCCATCTATTATACGCAATCTATGGTCGCTTTAATTGTATAGTAGCAGCATAAATCATCAAAGCAAAGGTAAGATAAATAAACGTGTTCCAGCTTCGACGGCAAATACACCCAATTAAAAACGCAACAAATCTCGAGATATGAAATTACTAAATAAATAACAAGTAAATTAATGCGTCTGGGCGTTAGTCTTTCTCTCTTTCTCCCACTCGCTCTCTCCATCTTTCTTACACTCTCTAGAGAAATCAAGACGACAGAAAGTGTAATTCCGCATTGAGCAGAGAGCCTTGAATTCCTCTAAATGGGCCTTATCCTTTTGCGGAATTAGACTCGAAACAAATATCGTTATTTAACTCATTTTAGAAGACTTCGAAAACCATTTTCAAAATTATGTCTTTTCGTAACTCTCGCTTGTTTTAGATCAGTTCGAAACAAGGCCGTAGCCAGGAAAACTTTTTGGGGGGAGGGGGGTGAAGTCAGGACCGGGGATTTGAATTTAAACCCTTTTAACACGTTCACTGCTAATCACGCACATATGAGCTTGACACTGAACAGTATGAGAAGCGGCCGACGCACAGTGCATTGCACGCCAACCCCATATTGGTGAGTATTTTCAATACACAATGCATTGCGTGCCTTGCACGCCAACCCCCGTATTTTGAGTATTTTCAATAAACAATGCATTGCGTGCTTCGCACGCCAACCCCCGTATTTTGAGTATTTTCAATAAACAATGCATTGCGTGCTTCGCACGCCAACCCCCGTATTGGGTATATTTTAATTAAATACACAAAGCCCGTCTAGTTCCTCCAAAATCAATCAAAACGTAAAACACCATAAAAGCTTTAAAATCCACGTAAAGGATTTAGGGGGGTTTTTGACTCCCTAACCCCCCCCCCCCCCTCTTGGCTACTGCCTTGGATCGAAATAATGTAGACTTGCGAGCGTTTTAAAAGAATTTGTTTCCCTTGGAACGCAATGAAATAAATCATTTCAAAACGCCTAATTTTACCGATTATTTTGAATCTACAAAATATGTTATATATTATCTTTATGTATATAATTCTTGTGTACGTGTGTTTTTCACTGTACTCCTAAACGGCTGGAACAATTGATAAAATTTTTCGAGTGTGTTTGAGCGGGTCCCTGGATGGTTTAGATTCACAATTGGACCCGGTAGGTGGCGCTGCGATCTGGTTCTAGAAAACTTCTTTCTATATATAAAAATCATTTTTTGTTGCTCTGTCCTCTATAGACACAAAAAGTATTTGACCGATTTCGCTGGAAAACTCACAGTTTATCCATAACATTGTCAGGAGTGTTTAGACATTACAATTACTACAGTCTAAGGGATTGAGATGGGGTTGCTACCCCCAAACAATAAATATAAATTATCTTCCTACAAACTATAAAGGTAAAATTATGTAACATTATTTTTAAGGGATGTACAAAACTATTCACATTTGATTACTTGAGTCAAAGGTGTGAAATGGAATAACTACCCTTAAGATTAAATAATCCACTTTTTCTATATTCTCAAAAACTATTCAACTAGTTTCACTAAATTTTCACATATTAGTACCACGATTTTAGTGAAGATGGTCACTACAAACAAAAAAATTATATGGGATAACTACCCCTATGCAATAAAAATAAATTGCACTAAATTCCTTCAAACTATTAAGCTAAAATTATGTAATATTATTCTCATTTGATATAAGACTAGCTGAAAACCCGTGCTTCGCTACAGGGAATTTGTTTTTTGCTACGTCATTATCATTATGACTCATAATTATTGTAATCCTTTTCTCTCATTTTCTTTCATCTATTATTTCACGAAATGAATTATAACATGTATTTTCAATTAGTTTGGTACTTATTGTTCACTGGTTGCCCGTAAATCGTCACTGTATGTGTGTTAAATAAATTAAATCAATAAAAAAACTAAAAAATTCAGAGTGAAGAGCGTCTTCTTTTTCAACCACTAAATCTACAGACTGGTAAATCACAGTCTTAGCTGGATGTTTACAGATCACCCAGATACGTCTTTAATATGCAAACGCATAGATCGGGTTTGTTTTGATCAGCTTACGTTCAAAATATTTTCATAAAATTATAAGTGCCTAATTTCAGCTCTCTAGCTTTAAGGAAATAATATCAATTAATATTTATTGTTTTTAAGGGTTGTTATTAGTTTTTCAATCCTTAGCAGCACGTAAAAAAATGTAAAACTGGTTTATTTTTTATATGTATCTTGTAAGAAATAAATGTACAAAATTTCAGCTCTCTAGCTTCAAAGGAAAGTATAAAAATTAAATAAATATTTATTATTTTTAGGGGTTGATATCACATTTTCACCTCTAACAGTACATAACAAAATGTAAAACTCATTTACTTTATATATGTGTTTTGTAAGAAATAAATGTGCAAAATGTCAGCTTTAAGGAAAGTAAAAAATCAACATTTATTGTTTTAGGGGATGTTTCAACCCTTAAAGGCTAAATATTTTAAAATCCTATCTTAGTGTGCCTCTAGCGCCTATGAGCAATAAATTCACGTTCCTTGGCGGTACTAAATTAATATTAACAGTTATAGAGGTTGTTACTAAATGTTCATCCCTTAGCAGAACGTGATTAAATGTAAAACTGGTTTATTTTTTTATATGTATCTTGTAAGAAATAAATGGACAAAATTTCAGCTTTCTAGCTTTAAGCAAAGTATAAAAATAAATATTTATTGTTTAAGAGGTTGTTACTACAATTCCACCCCTTAACAGAACTTAATAAAATTTTAAACTGGTTTATTTATCTGTGTGTTGTGTATATTGTAAGAAATATTTACAAAATGTCAGCTCTCTAGCTTTAAAGAAAGTATAAAAATTTATATTTATTGTTTTTAGGGGTTATATCACATTTTCACCCCTAGTAGCACGTAACGAAATGTAAAACTGGGTTACTTTTTATATGTATCGTGTAAGAAATAAATTTTTAAAATTTCAGCTTTCTAGCTTTAAGGAAAATACAACAAACACTATTTATTGTTTAGGGGTTGTTTCAACCGTTAAATGGAAAATATTTTAAAATCCTTTTTTTTGCGCTCCTCTAACGCCTATAAGCAACAAGTGTACCAAATTTCACGTTCCTAGGCGTATGGTGTTTGACATATGTAACAAACAATATTTATTGTTTTATGGGTTCTTTCAACCCTTAAAAGATAAATATTTTAAAATTCATTCATTTCATAGGCCTTTAGCACCTATGAGTAATATGTGTATAAATTTAACGTTTCTAGGCGGTATTTAAATAATATTTATAATTTTAGGGGTTGTTACTACATTTTCACTTAGCAGAACGTGACAAAAAAACTGGTTAATTTTTAAATGTATCTTGTAAGAAATAAATGTAAATAATTTCAGCCTTCTAGCTTTAAGGAAAGTATAACAAACAATATTTATTGTTTTAGGGGTTGTTTCAACCCTTAAAGGAAAAGTATTTTAAAATTCTTTCTTAGTTCGCCTCTAGCTCCTATGAGCAATATGCGTACCAAATTTCACGTTCCTAGGCGGTATTCAATTAATTTTTATAGTTTTAGGGGTTGTTATTACATTTTCACCCTTTTGCAGAACGTCACAAAATTTAAAACTGGTTTACTTTTTATATGTATCGTGTAAGAAATAAGTGTACAAAATTTTAGTTTTCTAGCTTTAAGTAAATTATAACAAACAATACTTTTTAGGGGATGTTTCAACCCTTAAATTTCAAATATTATAAAATTCTTTCTTAGTGCGCCTCTAGCTCGTATGAGCAATATGCGTCCCAAATTTCACGTTCCTAGGAGTTAGGACTTTTGAGATATATAACAAAAAATGTTTATTGTTTTAGGGTTTATTTCAACCCTTACAGGCCAATTATTTAAAAATTATTTGTTAGTTCGCCTCTTGCTCCTGTGGAAAATACATGTACCAAATTTCACATTCCTAGCAGGTAAAGTTTTTGAGATATATATCAAACAATGTTTATTGTTTTATTGGTTGTTTCAACCCTTACAGGCCAAATATTTTAAAATCCGTTCCTAGTGTGCCTCTAATACCTATGAGCAATATGTGTACCAAATTTCACATTCCTAGGAGGTAGGACTTTTGAGATATATAACAAACAATATTTATTGTTTTAGGGGTTGTTTCAACCCTTACAGGCCAAATATTTTGAAACCCGTTCTTATTGTGCCTCTAGTGCCTATGAGCAATATGTGTACCAGATTTCACGTTGTTTTTGAGATATATAACAAACAATATTTATTGATTTAGGGGTTGTTACAACCCTTACAGGTCAAATATTTTGAAATCCGTTATTCGTGTGCTTCTAGTGCCTATGAGCAATATTTGTACCAAATTTAAAGTTCCTAGGTGGTATGGTTTTTGAGAAACTGTGATCAGTCAAAACTACCCCTAAACTCCCAAAACTACCCCTAAAAATTTGAATATCAAAATGAAATTTCTTTAGTTTTACTATTTACATCACAAAGTATACACATCTCTCTAGTTTCATGGGAAGTGGGAGAATTAGTGAGTGAGTGAGTGAGGGCTTTGCCTTTTATATGTATAGAATACATTTGCAATTCGATCACTTAAGTCTAAGAGATAAAATGAGATAACTACACTTAAAATTAAATAATAATCTGTATACATACTTTTTCTATATGTACAACACTAATCGACTGATGTCACTAAAATTTCACAATTTACACATATTAGTACGAGGATCGTTTAGAGAATGTGATCACTACAAACAAATAGATTTAAATTGGGTAGCTATCCCTATACATTAAACATAAAATGCGCTAAATTCGTACAAACTATAAAGCTTAAATTGTGTAGTATTATTTTTAAGGGATATGCAAAACTATTTATTGGTGGTTGGTGAGAGATCCTAGCAGGGGGCGGAGATCTTTAAATTAAATGTTAAAAGTTAAAACTAACAGTTAGAATAATTAGAATGGTGGCAATTTGTTTTGTTTTTTTTTTTTTTTTTAGGCTAAAAACTTGGGTGGTTATTATTGTCTGCTTTGTTTTATTTTTTTTCGTCTATAGTCTATATTATTATTAGTATAACCAATAGACCCAGCCAAGTGTAACATGATTAATGTTTATTCGTTGCCATAGAAATTAAACTTTAATGTGTAAAATAAAATTGTTTAAATACTAATGCACCTATATTAGTTGCAAGAAAGTTTAAATTATCCATCAGTGAATAATTATTTTTCTAAATAGGTTCAGTAATTTCCCCGAAAATACCAACGAAAGATTTTCGCCTTTATAATATTAGTGTAAATAATAACCTTAAAGACGCGAGTTATTATCTTTCTACAGTGGTAAAACAAAGTACAGTAGTCAGAAACCTTCTGAACAAAAACAAAGAGTTAAAGAAAATAAAATTATTTTTGAGGTTCGATACACTGGGGATCAAACCTTTTCAAAATTTTATGGTTTTATATAGATATATAAAGCATCAGATCATAGATATAATATCATGCGTTCAATCTTATAAACCAAATCGTATAGGATGTATACACGAGAGTTTAGAAGTTTTAACAAACCTTGTGGAACTCTTTAGTAACAAGTAATGACATTTATTAAAAGTTATATTTTTCAAACAAAACATATACACGTTTCTATTCACGAATAAACTTTAAGATTGTATATTTTATGTCTTTGTTATACTTTCTTTTACTTGTGTAGTTAACAATAACAACATTTAAAAAAGTGGTATACAAAATTAATAAAATACTCGCACATAATTTTAAAATAAAGCTTCGCACGCCAACCCTCTTATTGGGAGTATTTTCAATACACAATGCATTGCGTGCTTCGATCACCAACCCCCGTATTAAGAGAATTTTCAATACACAATGCATTGCGTGCTTCGCACGCCAACCCTCGTTTTGTGAGTATTTTCAATACACAGTGCATTGCGCGATTCGCACGCCAATTTTAGGACCATGTGCGTCCGCTTTAAAACATTAGTGATTATTACGTAGAAAGGTTCAAAAATTAAAAATAAAGTAATTTCTACTCATTTAGGCTATAAATATAAAAAATAAAAGGTCTGCTCCTAGCATAGGAAATATGAAATTTGCGTAGCAGTGAACGTGTTAACTCTAGTTACTTTGGTTGTTGTTGCTTCTTTCACCTCAGGAATTATTGTCTTAGGCCTAAGTAAAGTTTTAACAACAATTTCATAAATAAATATCCAACAACTAACTCTCTTTTTCAGACATTTACAAAGTATATGGGTAATGTTATTCGGTAAGGCGTATTATGTCTTATAACTCAAAACTAAGAAGAAATGGAAATCAACCTTCTTTCAACTAAAAAAAGATTAATAGGTTTTCTGAAGCGATGACTTTTTTAAATATACATCGATGTTTTCAGGTCGATATAATTGTCACATCAATGGTGAACATCCCTAAACAAGAATTAGTGAAAATTAAATTATTTTTGAGGTTCGATACTCGATACACTTGTGATCAAACCTTTTCAAAATGTTGTGGTTTTATGTATATATATATATATATAAAGCATCAGATCATAGATGTTAATCATTTCATGCGTTCAATATTATAAACCAAACCGTAGACCATAGGATGTATCCACGACAGTTTAGAAGTTTTAACAAACCTTGCGGAACTCTTTAGTAACAAGTCAAAGAAATTTATTGAAAGTGTATTTTTCAAACAAAACATATACACTTTTCTAGTCACTAATAAACTTTAACTCTATATTTTATACCATTACTTAAACTTATAATTACTTATTAAATAATAATTAATTATTTGATGTATTTAATATATCAGTAGATGTGTGTGAAATATGTTTGTTGAAGGGATACGTTCAGCGGATATCACTTTATTTTACGAGGGCAATCTGTTGTAACTCTCTATCCTTGTGCCGTAAAAAGGGTTTTGTTATACTCCCACAAATTAAATGCAACCAACTGTTTTCTTGAAAATCTTTGATAAACAGCAACATTGTGTGTTATTATTATTTTAATACATTTGTAAATCTTTAATTACAATCTTTGTGTATTCATTTGAAAAAATAATGCACAATTTGTTAAATCTATATTCATTACGATTTTTTTAAATTACGTCCCAAGAATGTTTTGTACTCAATATCTAAATTCTAATTAAAACTAATTATGATTAAAATCATCAAAAATTATAAAAATAAAAAATTAATAAAATATAGTAAATCATTTTATTTATTAAAATAAATATTTATTCCAATAAAAAGATTTTAAAATTTATTAATTTATTGTTAAACAAATTTTGTTGTAAATAATAATAAAATGATTATAAATTTGCTAAGTTGGTTGCTATGGTAATGCATGTCAACAAACGTGCGTTGCTAAGCTGTTTTGTCAGATTTAGGGCTGGGGGTGAACCTCCGAATTTTCACTTTTTTCGCGATTTAAAATGAAAAATGTGCAATATTCAAGTCATTATATAGTCCAGTGGTCACCAAATGGCGGACCGCGGTCCGAATCCGGACCGCCGGCTTGTTTTTTGCGGACCGCGATGACATACCGATCAACGAAAAAAAACTTAAAATAAATCCTAAAACAAAAACCCATAAGAAACCCTCTAAATGAAATCAAATTATTAAAAAACAACCGAAACAATAAATAAACACCAGCAGTGTAACCAAATTATAAGGGAGAAAGTTATTCCAATGTACAACGCTTATATAGGCTGCGGGAGGTAGGGGTAGAACGTCGGTAACTAGCCTTAACGTCTTACCCCTCCCCTCGCACTTGACCTCTATTCGCTGTCTCACTGTCTCTGTTGCCAGTCTTTGCCCTTTGGTCAGATCGTCATTCGGTCTGGCCTGAGAATTCTAGTACCACTTACGCACTTTGTTTTGTTTTCGTGTATTCTTCGGACTTCCTTGTGTTCTTGTTTACGTTCGGTTTATACATTTTGGGTTGTTTTTTGTAGTGCAGTGGTTTGTGCCTTCTTATCTTACCATGGATAAGAAGAAAAGAAAAGTTGAATCGGAAAATAGACAGTTTCAACTTGAATGGACAGACTTATATTGCTTCACCATGCCAAACCGAGTAGGAGCAGTACCGGTATGTTTAATATGCACTCAAACTGTAGCTATTGTTAAAAGTTCGAATATTAAACGACATTACGAGACTAAACATAAATCGTTTGAAGAAAAATATCATATGGGAAGTAATGTCCGTAAAACTAAAATTCAGAGCTTACTTTCAAACTACATTACATCCACACAAATAATGAATCGGTCCATGACCGACCAAGAAAAATGCTCCGAGGCCTATTCGCGAATTTCTTGGTCGCTCGCCAAACATATGAAGCCTTTTAGTGATGCTGATATAGTAAAAGAGTGCATGCTGGAGGCAGGAAATACTTTGTTCGAAAATAAAAAGGATGTGGTTGATACTTTTCGAAATATTCCATTATCTGCTTCTTCAAGCACGAGGAATACTCAAGTTTTAGGAGAGGAAAGTTTCAAAACTTTGAAAGAAACCTTAGCCGCTACGGATTGCTTCGCTTTGGCATTGGATGAATCCTGCGACATCACAGATAAAGCACAGCTAATTATTTTTGTGCGTTATATTGACACCACCCATGAACAATTTCATAAAGAACTGCTGAACTGCTGACTGTTGTTCATTTTGCCGATGTCAGGAACAACTACAGGAGACGATCTTTACAAGGCTACAGTGGGCTATTTTGACAAAGTTGGCTTAGATATGAAAAAAGTGATATCGGTAACCACAGACGGCGCAGCAGCAATGATAGGATGCAGAAAAGGCTTACTTCAGAGACTTAACAGTGACCCTAAATGCAATGTAAATTTAATTTCATACCATTGCATCATTCACCAAAGTGTCTTATGTTGCACTCTGAATCCAAATCTGCAGAGTATAATGCAAGCTGTTATCAAAATAATCAACTTTTTACGTGCGAAATCATCTCTCAAGCATCGCCAGTTCAAATCATTTCTTGAAGAATCCAATGCTCAGTTTGACGATTTGCTTCTCCACAACAACGTCAGATGGCTAAGCAAAGGCATGGTGTTAGAACGATTTTTTGCAGTATTGGAGGACATTAAAGAATTTCTTTCAAGTAGTGATCAAGAAGTAGCAAAGGAGCATTTAGGCTTCCTCGACACTAAAGAAAACGTGGCTTCCATAGCTTTTTTAACAGACATATTTCGGCATATGAATTTCTTAAATCTCAAGCTGCAAGGGAAAGGAAAACTTGTGTGTGAACTTTTCTCTGAAATCAGAAGTTTTTCTAAAAAGATCGACCTTTTCACTGAAGATATCAGTGGAGCACTGCTGCACTTTCCACTGTTAAATCTGTTTGTGAGAGCAATGAGGACATTGACATCACTGAGTTCACTGATTTCATTAATAAACTTAAATTAGAATTTCAAAGAAGATTTACAGATTTCAACAAAATTGAAAATGTTGTGCAACTGTTAAACCACAACACTGTTGTGGTGTGTGGACCAGTGAAGCGTCAGATATTTTCAAGAGTAACAAAGCTGTCCTGTAGATGGAAATTATCGAGTTCCAGGAAGATTTTGTTCTAAAAGACATTTTTTCTAAAGTTCCAGACACTCTTGAATGCGACCAATTTCGGATCAAATATGTCAGTGACAAAAAGTATCCAGAATTAAAAGCACAAACTACACTCCAAATTTTAAGAAGATTGTTAAAAATAAAACTTGTCATTTTTCTCACTGATCGTAAACTTTTGAATCAGTTTATTTGTAATTTCAACTACTTATGTGTGATTTTTTTCTTTTTATTTTACATATGTTAATTTTTTTTACATGCCATTTTTTCCACTGATTTTTTAACTTTTTAAACTAGTTTGATATTTTATTAGAGTTACTTATATGTCCCTTATTATACAACTCTCAATAAAAAGTAGGCTATTGATTTAATATTGTTGCATTATTTTACCCAATTATTTTATGCCTATTAAAACGTTTAATTTAATTTATCTTGGTATTTCAATAGCAAAAGAGATATAGTCGAGGACTAAATTCGAGAATTGGTTTTGACAATTTTATAAGTAAACATACTTAATATAAACAATAAAGTAATTTTTATTGCCAAATCCGATTGAAATAATGGCCTTTATTTTAATCGATCAATGGCATAATATCAAACTTCAATATATTTGAAGAACATTATATCGAAAAAGATACAGTGTAATAATTATCCCAAATATTTGAATAATGATTAAAATTAATGTAGTTAAACTGTAAATTTTTCAAAAATTTTCCGGGAGTACCCCCGGTGGTTTCCCCTGAATGGAGAATGGACCGCGGAAGCTCGACAAGACTTTAAAACGGACCTTTATGAAACTTAATTGGTGACCACTGATATAGTCTATAGATCGATTATGTTCCAAAAATACCCACCAAATATTTTCTTCTTTATAATATTAACTAGCTGACCCGATCCGGCTTTGTACGGATAGACAAATCAAAGTTAAATGTATATTAACAAAAAATATATTTTACCAATAAATATATTACACTATGTATTTCTTATGGGGATTTTTAGTAGCTTTGACCCCCACCCCAAACCTCCCCTAAAATTTTGAATTTTTTTAAACCCTTTCTTAGCGAGCACCTAGGGCCTTAAAGGAAGCTACATACCAAATTGCATTCCAATCCGTTCAGAAGTTTTAGAGAAATCGTGATTTAGTAACTTTGATCCCCCCAAACCTCCCCTGAAATTTCGAATTTTTTGAAAACCTTTCTTAGCGAGCACCTATGGCCTTAGGGGAAGCTACATACCAAATGGTATTCCAATCCGTTCAATTGTTTTGGAAAAATCGTGATTTAGTAACTTAGACCCCCCCCCAAACCCCCTTAAAATTTCAAATTTTTTAATCCCTTTCAAAGTGAGCACCTATGGCCCTAGAAGCAGCTATATACCAAATTTCGTTCCAATCCGTTTTTGAGAAATCGTGATCAGTGAGTCAGTGGATTTGGCTTTTATATATACACAGTAGATATAAATTTAATGATAACCACAAAGACAACATGTGTTATTATACCCCTCTCCAGTGGTAAAACAAGGTGGTATAAGGATGAGATGCCTAACCACATATTTTTTGCATTGTTTTGTTAATATGTATTAGCCGTTCTTATTGTAATTTAATCTTAATGTTTTAGTTACTAAGCTAAACAAGGATGGTTATATGTATTATATATATATTTTTTTTTTTTTTTTTTTTTTTGGTTTAGTTGTCATTCTGTAACTTGTATTTGTAAAAAATGTGTGGAATAAAAAAAATCTTGAATCTTGAATCTTGAATCTTGGATGTTTACGCTTAAGACATTCCTAATTCCAAGCCTACTAGTACTAAATAAAATAATGTTAGTGAAAATAAAAGTAATTATTTTTGAGGTTCGATTAACTTTGAATCAAACCTTTCCAAAATTGTTCTATATAAATATTATATGTATTAGACAAATAGATGTAATCATGTCATGCGTTCAATGTTATAATCCAAACCGTATGAGATGTATCCACGAGAGTTTAGAAGTTTTATTAAACCTTGCGGAATTTTCTAGTAACAAGTCAAAGAAATTTATTAAAAGGTTTATTTTTCAAACAAAACATATTCACGTTTCTAATCACAGATGAATTTTCATTTTATATTTTATGTCATTGGTAAATGTTTCTTTTATTTATATAGTTAACAAATAACAACATAAAAAACAGAATTAATAAAATACTCACACAAACAAAGTTAGTTTTACGAATCGTGTGTTTTTAATTACATACAAACCCTAAAGGTGATTATGAGCACAGACTTGACAACTGAAGCTTATTGTTTTAATTGCGTTCTTAATCTGATCAATATTTAACTTTTCATCTAGGCAGAACTGAGTGAATTTCAACCATTTCTATTTTCAACCGAGTGAATGGTATTGCTGCCACTTCTTTCAGGGGAGCGAGAATACAGAACGGTCACTTCTCTAAACCACAATAAATATTTGTGTCGGAATTATAGGCCTACTATTCTTTTTTGTTTTATTGAAGTATTTTATTGATTTAACAATATATTAGGTAAGTAGATGTTTGTGAAAAGTGTTTGTTGTAGGGATATCACTTTACTTATTCTTATTATCTATATATTAATTTGAAAAGGTTTTTTGTAATCCGAGTGAGATCTCGAGTTCTATTGGGCCGATTGACATGCGATTTGTGTTAAATGAAAAGTAATTAGCTCTATATTTGCCCATTTTACTTGGATTTTAGTAATTACATCACTAAATTTTCAAAAAACGGAAATTAAAATCTCTTATGGCAATTTAACATGGGAAAATTGTTTAAGCCAAGTGAGATCTCGAGTTCTATTGGTCCGATTGACATGCGGTTTGTGTTAAATGAAAGGTAATTAACTCTATATGTGCCCATTTTACTTGGATTTTAGTAATTACAGCACTAAATTTTCTAAAAACGGAAATTAAAATCTCTTATGGCAATTTAACATGGGGAAAATTTTTAGGCCTATTCCAAGTGAGATCTCGAGTTCTATTGGACCGATTGACATGCAGTTTGTGTTAAATGAAAGGTAATTAACTCTATATTTGCCCATTTTACTTAAAATTTTACTATTCCATCATTTAATATTTTTAAAATGTAATTTAAAATATTTTCTATTCAATAACATTGTATTTACTGATCAACTGATTATAACAGCACGTGTTTTATTATCATCTGGAGTTCTATTGGACATAAAAATATATAATAGCACAGATCAGCTGATTATAACAGCACATGTTTTATTATCATGACATGGTTAGTTTATGTTGTAATTTACTTTATTGAAGTAGGTTATGTTTAATTTTGCTGTTGCTTAATTATGTTTTTCTGTTTATAGTTCAATAGTTATGGAGGTGAACGGATAATTAGTGATGATGAAATTGTCTTTTTAGTAAATTTAATAAATCAATTTAAATAAATTTAATAAATCAATCAATGAAGAAATTGTCTTTTTAGTAAATTTAATAAATCAATCTCTTAATAAATCAAGCAACTAGGCCAACATTAATTGCAAAAACTTCGCACAGGTTAGCTAGGGTTCCAACAGGGAGTTGGGGAGTGGGGGGTTTGCGTGCGGAGCACGCAGGGGTCTCCCCTAATATTATATTATACTCAAACTTATTATATGATATCACTTCCTTTTGCGAGGTCGCACTCTGTTTTAAATCGATCCTTGTTATGTAAAAGGGTTTCATTAGACTCCCACAAATAAAATACGATCAACAAATAGTATTTGCATCAAGTTTTTGAAGTGGAAGCTTCTATAGGCGCACCGCGTCCAAAGAATTTTGCGGGCAATGAATCGGCTTTTACCGTCACGTTGTACCTGTACACATGTGTATATAGCAGAGTATAATATAATATATTATAGTCTACTTGGTAATATCTCTGAAATGGACATTGAGCTTCCTCATTTTGTAACTTGTTTTAAAATAGTTTACTTGGTAATAACTCTAAAATCGGCATTGCGGTTCCTCATTTTGTAAATTGTGTTAAAATAGTTTACTCGG
>JAGFPH010004235.1:96775-107682 GCA_018207615.1 Philaenus spumarius
TTCCTCATTTTGTAAATTGTGTTAAAATAGTTTACTCGGTAATACCTATGAAATGGACAATGTGCTTCCTCATGTGTAAAATAGTTCACTTGGTAGTGTTAAAATATACAAATTTCAGATTAAACCAATATGACCAACGATTTATATTCATTTCTGTTTTCACTTCTGTCGGCAGTCCCACTACATTGTGTATTATTATTATTTGACTACATTTGCAAAGCTTTAATTAATCTAATTACTCTGGTGTTTTCTAAGATTATTAATTTCTCCTAAGGTTTCAAATTAAATCCTTAGGATTAGGATTTCAAATTAAAATCCTTAAACCCACAAGACAACCACAAAGAATACATGTGTTATTTACCGCTCTCCAGTGGTTAAACAAATTGGTCAGGATGTTTACGCTTACAACATTCCAAGCCTATTTAACAAAAAAGAGTTAATGAAAATAAAAGTAATTATTTTTGAGGTTCGATAGAGTTGTTATCAAACCTTTCCAAAATGATTCTATACAAATATATATGTATTAGACGAATTAGACAATAGACGTGTCATGCGTTAAATGTTATAATCCAAACCGTATAAGATGTATCTACGAGAGTTTAGAAATTGTAACAAATCTTGCGGGACCCTTTAGTAAAGCCGCGTTTACAATATGTAGCAAAATCGCTGTATAGCAAAAGTTATGTTGGAAATGCTACATTCAGCAAAACTCAAAACGGAGAAATGTTACAAATAGCAATTTAGATCCGCGGTCTATCTAGCAAAAATGTTATACGCGGTTTTTGTTTCTAGCGTCTACTGCATGTAATCATTTCAGAGCCGGCCGAGTTGTTGTGCCAAGGCCGCACAATAATTAGTTATACACAAAAACACAGTAGACGAAACAGAAATTACGACGTCAACTACGAACATTAACTAGCTGCCTAATGAAATTTAATATAATGTTGGTAAAATTTTGAATAGACTAGCAGAACGGAAACTTTAGCGGGCGAGTCATACTAGAATCTCTCCGGTTCTTAAATTTGTTTTTCTTATTTTATTTGTAAATAGTAATTTATGGAGATAAATGCATGAAACTCCTTCACACCGCGTGGAAAACTAACCCTCAATCTTTTACTTTCCAGCTAAAAGTGGTACTCTCTCCAACTACCGGATAAATGAGTAAACAAATAAACAAAGTCCCACATGAAATAAAAGTTGTACATGTTGGTTATCTAGATTTTATTTTTACAAAGGTTATTAACTAACCACTTTGCTATTTGCTATGCATGCTGCTTTTGTATAATTATTATATTAACGTCGCAAGTTTGGTTAAGCTTTTCAGTTCCACTTGGAAACATCGAGGGACTGGAAAGTTTAATGTTCTATGATCATATCTTTAAATGTTTGGAGTAAGTTACTTGTATTTATTTAATACTATTGGTCCCGGCAATGCTTCTCTATTGCTTGATTAAGTTTTAAGGGTGGTTATTCCAAATCATCCCTTTGGCTTAAATAATTGAATTGCAAATGTTTTTTATATAAATTAAGAATAATATTAAATAGTTTTAGCTTTATAGTTTGTACGAATTTAGTACAATTTATGTTTGTTGTAAATCCATTTGTTTATGTTGACCATATTCTCTCAAAAATCCTGTTATGTTAATTGTGAAATTAACCTACTACATATTATTCATATATTTGAAATTATAAATTTCGGAATAATACATATTTTAAATATCTCAAGCTTTTTTCTTTAAATTTACCCTTTTACAAGTTGGTTACCAGGTTCTGCGTATATAATTGTTTTCTTTAGTGTAAACAGGAATTTCCCACGAACATTCTGAAAAGCAAAGCAAGTAAATGGGTTGGTTTTTTTTTATTTGAATACGTGCCCTCTTGAACAACAGATTTTGTATAATCCTCTTAACCTGGCTTAGTCACCTTAGAAATTAATTTAATTTCAGATAACGCCCTAGAGTGGTAGTCTACAGTAATTATTATATTAATTTTTCAAATCTAAAACAACAATAACAATTTGCCATCCACAGTTTCAACAAAGTTGAGAAGATATCGATTTAAAACTCCCCGCACAACTTTGAAACATTGCAATAAAGGTCCAAGTTAATATTTATTTAATAGTTTTATATTTCAGCTTCTTTAAGATCGCGCTTTAACTATCCCCCTCCCATTATTGAAAATGTATCGGCTTCAAATTCGACTTACACGTTTATCAGTATATTTTTGTGAAAATAGCTTACTTTTAATTCTTATGTTAGTTTGGTAATAGCAAAATGATTAGAGTTATTTGGCATAACCTATGTTTCTACTTTTCGAGTGTATTTTTGTTGAAATAGACAAAATGTTTGTGATTCTACTAGTCAAACTTGCTTGTCCGCACCTAGTCCAACAGTAAAAATTTAACAATTATTTTTCGATTTAATTTAAAACTAATGGACCTGGCAATGCTTCGCTATTGTTTGATTTAATTTTAAGGGTGGTTATCCCATTTCATCCCTTTGACTTAAGTAATCTAAATGCAAATTTTTTTATATCAATTAAGAATATTATTAAATAATTTTAGATTTATAGTTTGTAAGAATTTAGTGCAATTTATTTTTATTGCATAGGTGTAGCTGCCCCATTTAAATCTTTTTGTTTTTAGTGACCATATTCTCTAAACAATCCTGGTACAAATATGTGTAAATTGTGAAATTTCAATAAAATTAGTTGAGTAGTTTTGAAGAATATAGAAAAAGTAAGTGGATTATTATTTAATTTTAAAGGTAGTTATTCCATTTCATTCCTTTGATTTAAGTAATTGAATTGCAAATATTTTTTTGATATTAATTAAGAATAATATTAAATAGTTTTAGGTTTATAGTTTGTAGAAATTTAATACAATTTATGTTTATTGTATAGGGGTAGTAAGCCCTTCAAATCTATTTGTTTAAGGTGACCATATTCTCTCAAAAATACTTTTAGTAATACGTGTAAATTGTGAAATTAGTTGAGTAGTTTTTGAGAATGCAGAAAAATTTAATTGTAAGGGTAGCTGTTCGATTTCATCCCTTTGACTTAAGTAATTGAATTGCAAATAGTTTTGTATATATCTTTATACAGTCTTTATGTATAAATCTTAAAAATAATATTACAGTCATAATTTTAGCTTTATTATGGAAAGTTAGTGTAATTTATTTTTATTGTATAGGGGTAGCAACCCCATTTTAACCCCTTAGACAGTAGTAATTTTAACGTCTAAACACTCATGGCAACAATATAAATAAATTATGAAATTTTTAGCGAAATCGGTCGAATAGTTTTTGAGTTTATAGAGGACACAGAAACAAAGAAGAAAAGAAAGATAGAAATATTAATTTTTATACACAGAGACTAGTGGACTTCGCTATTGCTTGATTTAATTTTAAGGGTGTTTATTCCATTTTATCTTTTTGACTTGACACTAATTAATTTTAACGACTAAACACTCCAATGGTATGGATAAAGTGTGAAATTTTTAGCGAAATCGATCTAATAGTTTTTGAGTCTATAGAGGACAAAGGCACAAAGAAGAGCATAAACATTAATTTTTATAATCACATATATTATTTCTCAATGCCATTTTTTGTCGGTACGCCAAAACTTCCTTAATACATCATCAAATTACATGAACGAGGCATCATTGTAAAGCTTTCCTTAACCGCTACACCGGAAAAATATACAAAATACAATTATACGAAAAAATACAAAAAAAAAGAAATAAAGAATCCTAAAGTAACACTGATGTAAGATCAAGTAAGTTTTAGGGATTGTAGGGAAAATCAGATTATATTTTCCTGACGTTGGCAACACTGATGATAACAATACCCAGCTGAAGAGCTGCCGTTACGCCACTACATTGCTATTTTTAAATAATTGTAAGCGTGGTTATAAAGAGCACTACTTATTTGTTGTTGTTTACCTTCTGCCTAAATACGCACTATACGCACTATACGCACTATACAATACTAAATATACGGTGTGTACTTTAATTAAATGGGACTTAAGTAAGTTAGAATGCTTCGCACGGGTCAGTTAGTATACAGGTTATTTTTGATGCCTTAAAAATGGGTTTAAAAAATCAACGAAATGCATTTTGGAATGAATTTTGGAACACATTCTTGAATTGGAAGCTAGGTTTACAATTCTGAAAGAGATTGTGTAAGGGTTTCCTATAACCTCAAAATCAATTCCCGTAACTACTGTGTAAAATTTGATTGATAATTGAAATAATATTTTGACATAAAGGTCAAAATATGAAATTTCAATGTATTTCTTGCAACAATCGGTCAGATGAAGAACACTTTGAGACTAGAACGCTCGTGTTTTGAATGTTGGTGAATATGTTGATTTTAAAACAGTACTTAGACAGAGAGCTTGCAGCTCGATCAGGGTTTTGCAAGACACGGGGATCTAAAAGACAAATGTGCTTTTAGCTCTCTCTCTCTCTCTCTCTCTCTCTCTCTCTCTCTCTCTCTCTCAACCCTACTGAATTATTTATATCTTTCGAATAAAAAACGAAGCCACATTTTTCATCACTTTAAATTTGGATAAAGTTATTTGTAAAATACGTGTTGTCGGACAAGGCATGTTTGTATATACAATTTATGTGACTGTAGCTCCGACAATACATATGCAAATATCTTGGCCGTTCGTAGAACAAGCAATTAATAACTGGAACTAATGTTGGTTTGTTTTTAAATGAGAAGTGTATCAGCCCATTATGGAAATGTTTGCTTGCGCAAGGTCCAACAGAGAATATTTGATTTCCAAGTACGATTTAAACTATCGACCGAGGATACTTCACTTTAAGTAAAAACTGTTAATATTTAGTAAATTTGAAGCCTTATTTTATTTTTGCCGACCATGGGTTTACCAGTGACGGCATTTAAACGCTTAACACATAACGAATTTCGCCTTTATTTCAGTCTATGAACCTGCCTTGTAAATACCTTTACTGGCGAAACCACGGTCGTAAAAACTAAAATAAATTGTCGAATTTTCAAAATAGTTAAACATAGACTTAATCTATACATATAAATGAAATTAAAGTGTCTGTGAATTCAAATTATAAGTTTTTTTTCTAACATCAAATGGTTATTCATACATTTAAAAAACCTAAACACACATTTATAAATGTCTGTTTCTCTGTCTGTCTGTCTCTGTCTGTCTATCTATCTGTCTATCTGTTTGTTGTTTGGCCGGGCTAATCTCCGGAATGACTGAACCGATTTTGACGAAAATTTCATTAACGTGTAGAGGATGTTTCAAAGACTATTTAGGCTACTTTTTATTCCGAAATATTTTTAAATTCCTGTTAAAAAAATTAAAAAAATTACGGATTTTGTGGACAAATGTTGAAAATAGTGCGTGTATATTTCGACCTCTGACTTACATTTTGAACAGTTCACAAGTACCACCACTTCCCAACTTATATCCAATCACTTCTGTCCTAATCAATCATCATTTCCGTAAAAAATAACACAATATACAATAATATATTTGCATTGGAATCACCATGGGTCGCCACCGGGGTTGGCGAGCGAAGCGAGCAGGGGCAGAACTCCTAGTACAAAATAAAATAAAACTTAAATGAATTCAAAATAATTAGCCTACCTTTTATACTTAAATTATAAAATAATACGGCTATCCCTGTAGTGCTATATCATAGCAGGTTACTTTATTATATACTAGTTGAAACCCCTGCGTGCTCCGCACGCCAACACCTTTGGAACCTTCTATACACGTAATCGTGTTATGTTTTCTTTATAATAAAGGTGTAGGATTAATAATAGGCCTAACCCCAAAGCAAAGGCGGTAAATAATGTTAAATGTTCAAATCAAATTATTTCGTATATATTATAACAGCACTTATTTATAATAAAGGTTAAAAGAACCAGCAAAGCTCAGGTCTACACTTTAATAAAAACCTAACTTAAAAGTTAGAAATAGAAATAATTGCTTCAAAGTTTGAAATCGGGTGACCAATGGAAGTATTAGAGCAAAGAGCTGTGTTATCTGATATTTTATTCAATTAGTTGCTATGGTAATGAATGTAAATACATATGTGTTGGTTCATCAGTTCAGGCCTAAACTAAGATTTTGTCAGACTAAACTTACAAATATTGAAATCAAAAATGTTTTTATCAAAATGAATTATAGCCTATGTTACTCAGGGAAAGTGTAGCTTTTTATTAGTAAAACTATTTTTTTTATCGGTTCAGTAGTTCCAGAGATTAAAAACTACCTACATATAAACAAACAAATTTTACCTCTTTATTATAATATTAGTACAGAAAATATAAAGTTTGAAATCAGCTGTTAACGAAAATATTGGAGCAAACAGCTGTTTTATCTGTTATTTTATTCAATTGGTTGCTAAGGTAATAAATGTAAATATATGTGTTGGTTCATCGTCCTAGGCCTACCTAAGATTTTTTCCGACTAAATTTACAAATATTGAAATAAAAAATGTTTCTTATCAACATGAATTATAGCCTATGTTACTCATTGATAGTGTAGCTTTTTATTAGTAAAACTATTTTTTCAATCGGTTCAGTACTTCCAGAGATTACCCCCTACATAAAACAAACAAATTTAACCTCTTTATAATATTAGTATAGATAATTAAGTAAAAAATCTAAATACTCATATAATTGTTTAGATGATATCATATATAATCGCATAAACTCAGACTTTTATAAACTACCGTAGCGTACATATGAATAGATATAATCACATGCCAACTTAACCAATACGTTCACTATATCAGATTCTTAAATAATCATTTGCAGGACTCGAAACTCCAAAGCCTATGTACACTAGCAACATGTACTTCTTTTTTTAGGAAATTTAATATTTTAGGACCAATATACTGTATAAAATTTACCTTTTGAAACGAATTCCTTTAACTTTTGGACTTTTTATGTGGAAGTGGTTTTTCTACTCCAGCTAAAAAATCTGCATTACGATATAAATAAAAATGTTTCAGGAGTAATAAATTTAGTTGTTTAAATAAAAGAAAATAATGATGCCGATTATTCTTAAAAATTCTAATTCGGATAAAATGTTTATGAGCGACAGTTAAAGGTGTAGTCACGGCCATATCCAGCACTCTATAATGTAGTTTGGAATGTATAAACACGTGATATAACATTCGTAGTACCTAAGGGTCGGCAGGAGTGAAAAAATAATTCCGAGTTGACCGCAGCTCTCCAAGTGGCAGAGCTGTACACTACTAGCATTGAGTGCGCAAGTTTTTCATTCTTCCGCTAGCAAATATAGGGTCGCTTCATAAAGGCGGAAAATAGAGGGTTACAGTCGTAACCGTTACTGTAAACCTACTGTAATGCGCATGCGTGACAATGTACGGCAGCATTCTCTCACACATTGAACATTAACGGATATATTATTTTTCTAATATTCCTCCGCGAGCAACAAGTTGATGTGATAGCCACCAGAGTAAAGGCTAAACATTCTAGCAGGAACACAAATTCGGCGCGTACATGCTCCCACAATAACGAGGATTTTTCGTCATAAATTATACAAAATTATTGAAATTACTTTTATTTGAAAGGTAATTAAACATCGTTAATGGTGATTATTTTGATATTTGGATTATTGAACAGGAAAACAAATCGCAAACTTTGATTTTGAGTTAATTCAAAAAAATAAATAAAAATGTAAAAGATATACACATTCGGACTGTCCTAACCTTTAAAATGACACATTCAGGACAAATTTCTGTTCTTTTTTACCAATGACTACAATGACTGTTTTAAAAGACGAAGACAGTTTAAATGGGCAGGATTCAGACCAGGAAAGTAGGTGTAAAAGTGAGTTTCCGCCATCAGTCGCTAAGAGCTCTCAGGGCGCGTTTTGTCGGCCGAGTGTGGGATAAGGGTGGAAGAGGAGAACAGACAGAGAGGTCCGATTGTAATGAGACCATGACCGTCGAAACATTGAAACTTTTCGTCTTATTGATATGTAGTCATTGTTATTACTCCAGTAATCTTATTACCCGTTTAACGTTGCTCTTATGGGAGTTGAAATTCAAGATGGTGGCTGCGCCTGCCGAGCCTTAAGTTACAGATGTCAATTGTCCGGCAACAAATGAATTTTCCTGTCATGCTTTTTGGAACACTTTTAGTTTAGAGTTATATGTGTATTAGAAATACCAGATAAAAAACACTCTTTGTGGTATAAATAATTATGAACAACAAATTCTAATTTTGTTTCAGCTTGCTCCAGCCTGGCCGGATCTGTGATGCCAGACGTCTGTCTGCAGGAGGCCTCATCATGTCCTCGGAGATGCCAGCATTGTCCGGCCTCCGTCCACCGCCCATCCAGCGACGGAAGTTCAGTCTGCACAGCAACTTCCTTGGCCTGTCGGAAACGCACGTCGGAGCCGGCAACTCGGCGCGACGACGCTTCAGCAACGTCAGCGACGTCGTCAGCAGAAAGTTTTCCAACACTCTAGGATGGCGCACCGCCAGCGTACCCACGCACGATATAGTGACTCAAGGAAAGACGTTATGCGGACAATACATCCGATGTAGGTTAAAAAGGTCGGGTATGTTCAACAGAAAGTGCGGACTGCAAAGACTGAGAAGCGTAGCGAGTCTGCCCGGCGGTTTCGTAGTGCGAGAAGTTTTCCCGGAACTGTTGAGTATAGGCCAAGAACTGGAACGAATGCATCCTAAGCTGTACACGGGGGTGGCGCGACAAGCATCCCCTACTCCGGGGGCGGGTGTGTTCGCCACGGACAAGGCTGTGAACGCTGTGTTGACTTCTGTCGCTAGGGAACTGATACGGAACGACGTGACGTGGGCGAAGATAGTGTCTCTGTACGCCGTAGCCGGGGGCTTAGCGGTGGATTGCGTCAGGCAAGGCCATCCGGAGTACCTGCAGAGTCTCATGGAGTCCATGGGGGAAGTCCTAGAGGATGAACTAGCTTCTTGGATCGCTGAGAATGGAGGATGGGTCAGTATTACCTTTTGATGTAACTCCGTAGTTCAATAAATACAACTCCGAACCACGCCAAGTAAAACCATTACAAATTAAAAGTTGTTGAAAACATTACATTTGATATACTTCGAAACAGTTAATAAAATAAACCTACTTTTTGGCATACCTCCTAAAAGAAACTTTTTACAAAATTATAATCTAAATAATGTGCATGTTTACTTACACGTGTACGTTATGAAGTTTCATAATTTGGGTTTGCAGCACCAAACTTCTGGAGCGGGCTCCTTAAATCAAAACAAAGAAAGCGAAAGCTTTTCATATAAACATACATCCGAAAAAAAAAGTTTTCCTCACATCCAACATTTTGATTTATACAAAAAATATTTATAACTGTTGAAATTAAGTTCAAACTTGGTTGACAAGTACACCAAAAATAATGACTTTATTTGGTACTAGAGGGCTCCACCCCCTGCTCGCTTCGCTCGAGGACCCCGCGATGAAGCAAACTCAGATTACCACTTATGAAATAAAACTGTCAATCATTGGAAGTATAACAATTTATTTTAATTGTAAAAGGGCTGTGACCACCCAGTTCACCCATTAGACGTAACTATTTAAATTGCCTGTGTTATTATTTGTTTTATTTCCTGTAAAAAACTTAAAAAATACACCAAATTTTCAGTTCTCTAGCTTTAAGGAAATTATAACAATCAACTTTTTTTATAGGGGTTGTTACTACATTTTCACCCATTAACAGCACGCGACAAAATGTAAATATATGATAACTTTTGTACGTAAATTGTAAGAAATAAATGTACAAATTTCCAGCTCACTAACTTTAAGGAAAATATAACAATTAATTCTATTGTTTTGGGGATAGTTATCATATTTTCATACCTTAGCAGTACGCGAAAAAATGCAAATCGAGTTTATTTTTTCTATGTATCTTGTAAGTAATATATGTACAAAATTTCAGCTCTCTAGTTTTAAGGAAAGTATAACAATTAATATTTCCTGTTTTAGGGGTTGTTTCAGCCCTTAAATCAAAATTAATTCTAGCCTATGTTACTCAGGAATAGTGTCGCTTTTTACTACTTCAACTATTTTTTCAATCGGTTCAGTAGTTCTAGAAAAAAAGAAACAAACAAACTTTACCTCTTTATAAAAATACTAAGGGAAACCCCTACGCACGCCAAACCCGTTGGATACACATAATCATGTTATGTTATCTCTAGAATAAAGAAGTAAGAATTATAATAACCCCAAAGCTAAGACGGTAAATAATGTTGAATGTTCAAATCAAATTATTTCGTATATTTTATAACAGCTGTTATAATAAAGGTTAAAAGAATCAGCAAGGCTCAGGTCTACACTTTAATAAAAACCTAACCTAAAAGTTAGAAATACAAATAATTGCTTCCAAGTTTGAAATTAGATGTTAATGGAAATATTAGAGCAAACAGATGTTTTATCTGTTATTTTATTCAATTGGTTGCTATGGTAATGAATGTAAATACATGTGTTGGTTCATCAGTCTAGGCCTAACCTAAGATTTTTCCAACTAAATTTACAAATATTGAAATAAAAATTGTTTTTATCAAAATGAATTATAGCCTATGTTACTCAGGGATAGTGTAGCTTTTTATTAGTAAAACTATTTTTTCAATCGGTTCAGTAGTTCCAGTTCCTCTATACATACAAACAAACAAACAAATTTTACCTCTTTATAATATCAGTATAGATGTGTAATCATACATTGTAATGCTCTATAAAATTAACTATTTCATGAAAAATAAAAAATAATTCGACATGAACCACTGGCGTGAGTTGAGCAAATTTCCAAAATTAAGTTTATAGGCCTATGTTTTAGGGTTTCAAACAACAATTTGGGAAATAGGTCTATTCACGACGGTGCTGAATAG
>JAGFPH010004236.1:2197-22441 GCA_018207615.1 Philaenus spumarius
AGGGATATTTAATTAAATTACAAGTGAAAAAACATAGACCAAGACCGATTTGTATTGTTTTAGGGGTTGTTACATTTTCACCCTTTAGCAGTACACTCAAAAATACAAATAAGGTTAACTTTTTATATATATATCTTGTAAGAAATAAATGTACAAATTTCCAGCTCTCTAGTCTTAATGGAAGTATAATAATAATATTTATTGTTTTAGGGGTGGTTTCAACTCTTAAATCTAAATGAATTCTAGCCTATGTTTCACTCCAGGTCATGATCTATACGTGTGCCAAATTTCATTCAAATCCAGCCGGTAGTTTTTACATGATTGAGTAACACACACACAGACATTCACCATTAGATTTTTTTATTCATTCTAGGTCATGATCTATATGTGTGCCCAATTTCATTCAAATCCATCCAATAGTTTTTATGTGATTAATATTTATTGTTTTAGGGGTTGTTTCAACCCTTAAATGTAAATGAATTCTAGCATATGTTCCATTCCAGGTCATGATCTATATTGTGTGCCCAATTTAATTCAAATTCATCCAGTAGTTTTTACGTGATTGAGTAACACACACACCCACACAGACAGACACCATTAGATTTTTATATAATAGTATAGATTGGTAAATCAAACGATTAAGAAGTTATTAATATTATAATGAAACAAATAATAATTGAATATATGTTTATATGTTAATATGAAGATGTACGAATGTTTCCAAATTTAAACGAATGGGTATCTCTTCTTTAAATTTGTATAAATGAATATACTGATGATAAAAGGTTGTATTTATATTAATTTTATAACCTCAAAGTAAATCTTATAGTGCATTACAGCCTACATTAGTTCTATTAAAACTATTGAAATAAATATGTTTATTGTTATTTAATCATGTAAGTAAAACTACGCAGATTATTTACGTTTAGAAGAAAAAAAACTATATGTGTAAGTTTACGCCTACTTTTGTGGGGACAATAAACTGTCTTTAAATCCTGCATCGCCAGCGTTTACGGCCCATTAAGGTTTATGACTTGTGATATTAAATTTTGATAAAGCAGAAGAAATATTCGTGTTCAATTTTCATTTCGTGTTAACCCTCTTATAATATACTGGACGTGTACCCAAGGTGTTATACAGAAGTAAAGTGAAAATATGGGTCAAAATAAAGAGAGAAACAAGAATAACGTTTTCCCTAAAAACGCTTCGTTTTTCAAATATCCGCCGTTTTTTCTTTTGCAAATAATAATTCATATCTAGAGAAGTGTTTCACCGATTGAGTTAAAACTTGGAGCACAGTTTAACCTAATAACGATTTATTTAAGAAACATAAACGATTATATCCAATAATACTTTTAAAAATGGCGGCAGTTTGTAAATTTAAAATCTGAATTACCCAACAACAGTAGCCTACATTTTAACAAAAACAAATTCTAAGCACTTTTTTGTAAGTACTTTTAATTTCAATCGGACAATGCAACCGCCCAAACAATCCGATGAAGGATAATAGTTAGGTTATGTCTAATAATTGATTTGTTCAACCCGGCATCCTGTACCGAGAACAATATGGTGGATACGTAGGCTGTTATTATCCATAACGGAACTGTTATCCTTCATCCGATTGTTTACACAGTTACAACTTCTGATAGCAAAATAAAACGGCTACAAAAAGGTGTCTTGAATGTTTTGATAAAATGTACGGTTTTTGTGTGTTTCGGAAATAAAATGTTCAAACAGCCGCCATTTTGAAACGCATTTTTGGATACAATTGCTTATTTTTATTTAAATAGATTAGTGATAGGTCAAACTTCATCTCAAACGGTTTACGGTTTTCTGTATATGAATTATTTAGTAAAAGAAACAAAATGGCGGATAGCTGGAAAATGAAGCGTTTTTGGAAAAAATGTATTCCTGATTTTATCTGTATATTGATTCATAGGACCATTTCACGAAGTGTGGCACTTTACTTATGGGACGCCATGTAGAGGTCTAACTATATCGTGTAATTATATTTATATGATAACTAGTGGACCTAGCAATGCTTCGCTAATGCTTGATTTAATTTTAAGGGTGGTTATTCCATTTCAATACTTTACCTGTTAGTTGTAAATACAAAATGACTATAAAACTTACCACAACGGATGTACACCATTTACGTGGTGTATTACTTAGCACATTTAAATTAATAAAAGTACAATTACATTCTTGCAAAGTATGAGGTTTTTGTACACTCACAGCAGTGTGCAAACTAGACTACATGTATTCAGCGTCAAGTAATTGCACCGCTTTCGCTTTGTTCTACTTTACCGCACGAGTAAACAGCTGGAGCGCGGTAAAAGTAATATTTTTTGCACGCAAGCTGTTTACTTTGCGCACTGTCCGCAAAGTAATCAGCTGATGTAGTCCATGTTTTGAAAATGGTTATTGTTGTGGGACTAACCTCTGTAAAACAGATCTTTTTCAAAACTAAAACACTAATTTAAAATGCAGCTGTAGGAAAAACGTTGTATGTATTGAGGCGTCAAATGTTTATCTCGTGCGAAAAACTTTTTTGCACCCTAGATACACACATATCTATTTCCTACAGCTTCTTAATAAAGTACGTTTTTGCACACACACACAGCAGTGGGCAAACTAAACTACGTGTGTTCAGCGTCAAGTAATTGAACCTATTTGTATGACTTTACCGCACGCTTGTTTTACTTTAGCCTAAACAGCTGATGTAGGATGTTCTGATAATGTTGATTGTTATGAGACTAACCTTTGTAAACCCGTTTTGTTGTTAAACAGATCTTAAAAAAAAAATTAAAACACTGATTTAAAATGTAGCTGTAGGAAAAACTTTGTGTGTATTATGCGTGGAAAGTACCCTTGAAATTAAATAGTAATCCACTTACTTTTTCTACATTTTCAAAAACTATTCAACTAGGCCTAATTTTACTAACATTTCACAAGTTATACTATTACTACCAGGATTTTTGAGAGAATATGGTCACTACAAACAAATAGACTGAATTGGGGTTGCTACCCCTATCCAATAAAAATAAATTGCACTAAATTCCTAAAAAATATAATACTAAAACTATTTAATCTATATATATATAAAAGCGAAATACCACTCACTCACTCATCACAATTTCTCAAAAACTACCGCACGGATTGGAATGAAATTTGGTATGTAGCTTCCTCTAGAGCCATAGGTGCTCACTAAGAAAGGGTATGAAAAATTTCGAAATTTTAAGAGGGGTTTGGGGGGGATCAAAGTTACTAAAATCATAATTTCAGATCTTTTATTATTATGACAATAGTGCTTTTATTATTTAAGATCTATATATATAAGCCAAATACCACTCACTGACTGAACACTTAAAAAAAACACAATTACGTTAAAAAGACTGAAAATACCAACCAACACGGGCAACGCCGTATGGGTCAGCTAGTATTATATAAGAAACATTTCCAATTCATTTACTTAAGTCAAAGGGATGAATGGAATAATTACCCTTAAAATTAAGTAAGGCATTAGCGAAGCATTGCCGGGTAGACTAGTTTGATTTTAAAAATCACCGTTGCCTAAAAATGTTTGATAAGTTATTTTTGTTACGTTAGTTAAAGCTATGCAAACTTTTTTTAATATTTATAAAGCAGTCTATAAAATTCATCAACGTAATAAGCGCCATCAAATCCAACTCATTGAAGTTTTAATGGGACTAAATGTAATGCAAAATTAAGAGGCGCATGTGTTCCATTTAGGTCTACGTCAGTGTGAATAATTAAGCGGAGCAAATTGGAGTCTATGTAAATTTACTACTTGAAGTAATTGGAATTGTGGTTTTAGGCCTTGCTGTATTAAAGGCATGACGAAGCCAAGATATTGCGTTTGACGTATTAAGTTAAAAATATTGCAAATTCAGTTGAACGGATTTTATTTTAACGCAGAGGTGCTAATATTCTCCTATATCAAATTTATCTGCTCACATGTCAAGCTTAATATTTATTCATATTTATATTGTAAACTATTGAGGAATTTTATAAATTGAAAAAAAAATAAAAGTAAGATTTCTGTTTTCTGATATATTGTTTCCTCAATACGACATATTTTCCACACCAAACAAATAAGATATAAAAATAAAGAAAGTTGTGTAGGCCTACAATTAGAGAAGGGAATTTTTAATTCCTCTGATAGCTATGTCCTCACTTAGGAAACATTGCGAAGGAACTTATAAAGCAATATTTAATTCCTATTTAAGTTTTTAATTCAACTCTTAAGAAACTAAAAGTGTGTTATTTAATAAAATCTACACGAAATATTGATTTAACAGAGCTTTGTGCCTTTCCTTGAACTTCTTTATTTACATCCATATATATAATACGTGAAACAGTTTTTTGTTAACACAACTACTCCCTTATTTCTGGACCAAATTTAATGTCTGAGTTTTCAAAAACTTCGCCTCATTTCGAAGTTTTGTAATAAGGTTTTAGATGTCAAACATTCTTATCCTTAATGGCGTTAGCTAATCTCAAAGGTTGGGTTTTCCCCACAAGATTAACATGGAACGAATTTAAAAACCATTTCTATACAAAACAGCTGTTTATAATAAGAAACAAACTAATCCAGCTGCTTTAGTAGATGTAAATAATGATGTTTATAGTATTCAGGAGATCATAAAAACATTTCTATACAAAACGGTTGTTTATAATAAGAAACAAACTAATCCAGCTGCTTTCGTGGATGTAAATAATGATTTTTAAATAACAGATAATACAGTTGATTCGGATGTCCAGCTTTTGGTACAAAATGATATTTCAACTTAAGCCTATACTGAACCAACACATGTTTCAACACACACAAACCAATAAAAACTTGCGTCAAGGAATTTATAAATAAGAGAAAACTATGTTACATTATAATTAAAAATAAATAAGACATACAGTAGACCTATTTATTGATAATATACGGTAATTGATAGTGAGTAACTTTTTGGTTAGGTTTTTGATTAAGTGTATACCCGAGCCTTACTGGTTCTTTTAACCTTTATTATAACTGTTGTTCCACATTTTAAATTGCAACATTAAGGTACCCTAATTAATATTCAACAACTGTAAACAGTTTATCTCTTTATTCTATACTTTTACATACATTAATTTTGAAACATTAAAGTGAATAACCAGCCATAAAACATTTATTTCAGCATATCACTTACTGGCTTTGTAATATCAGGTTTTCAGTACACACAAATAAAATAAATGACGGCCATTAGTCTGCAACGACTTTAAGCTGGTTCAGTTACATTTTATGGCACGTGAAGAAAGTATGTCTGTCTCGGTAAACATGTCATCTTTTCTCCTATAGTATGCTGTTAGAATACTCAACACAGCTCTTTATACTTCAGGTAATAGATAACGTTCGCTATGTTTCTATACGTGATTGCAAGGGGTGAAGTTACTGTTAATGAAAAGTACAGGTATCGGCATGAATCCTGGCACTTGGCCTCACCAGTAGAAAGGGCGTAAGCATTGAATATATAACCTATAAGAAGGACACACCTTACGGCCAGAATTCAGACCAATTATTTTTCTGTAATTGCTACTTTTCGCCTTTGCCACCAGAGTTCTCTGGTCTCTTTTTTCCTCGTGTTCTGTGCGAGAGAGAGCGCGCCTAGGGTGCGAGAGAGAGCGCGCCGGGAGTGTGACAGAGAGCGGGGATGTTGTGAGAGAGAGAGCGGAGATAGAGAATCCTTTTTTGAACCAACAGTATAAGCACTGGTTTGGTTTTAATTTAGATGTCACTCTTCTCGATAGCATAATTGAATATATAGAGGGTTGAATATATTCAATGGTTAAACTTAGTTAAATAGTAATCTTTAGTTTATTAGTGTTTTAGCTGAATACGTTATCGTCAATATTTAATTAGTTTATTTGTGAGTAGTGTGTCGTTACTATATTACTTTTATTAGTTAGTAGTGAAATGTCTAGAGGTGGTAAGTGTTCGTATGTTAATTGTGAAAATACGCCTGCGATGAACAGAGAATTGTATACAACACTACTTGACTACATGTATACAAAATTTTAGAATTGGATGACTATGGGTTCTTGTGAACAAAAATATTTTGTATGTCTGTTCAAGAAAATTTAGGAAAAATCCTTGCAATTGTTGCCATAGTGTACAACAGCGACATTAAATTAAAAACTTGCTGTAAACTTTTTTATATTGGTATGATGCATTATATTGAAATTGAATTTAGTAAAAAACTAAGAATAGTTTACCCTACTAGGTTAAATGTAATACAATAAAATTGAGCATTTTCCTATAATTAATAATTATGGTTAAACAATAAACTTACCACCAGTATATAATCATTTTACTTTCTCACTATACTATAGTATAGAGAAAGTATAGTGATCGCAAAAAATATCGATGTTGAGATTTTTGTGGAAATATCCGTTTTGGGACCCCCTGAGTCCAAAAAAGTGGTTTTTAAATGTCACTATATGTTTTTAAAATGTCTGTCTGTATGTCTGTATGTATGTCTGTATGCATACAAATCTAGAGAGAAAACTATTCGATCGATTTCAACCAAATTTGCACCAGACATGTCCAGTACGCCTGTATAGATGCACGAAAAAGGGTTTTGAACAATTTTGAAAAACAACCCCCCTTTTGGCCAAAAAACTCCCAAAAAATCAGTTATTATTTTTTTATAAAAAAACGACTCTAACGATTTTGATAAAATTTGGCTTATTTGTAGCCTTTAATGTGCCCTACCATATACAAAAACCCGCATCTTTCTAAAAATTCTCGTTTAGCTAATAATAATAATAATAACAGATTTTTGGGGTTTTTTGGCCATAAAGCGGGTTGTTTTAAAAAAAATTTCAAAACCTTTTTACGTGCATCTATGAAGACCTAATTGACGTGTTTGGTGCAAATTTTTTCGAAATCGATCGAATAGTTTTCTCTCTAGATAATAATAATAATATTTATTAGTTAATCTCCAACTTTAATAAAAAAACTTTCCTACCCCACCCTACAAGTCACAGTGAATCTGTTTAGTAATTTAAATGTGTTTGTGAGAAAGTATGTGCCAGTTCCTGGTACCGTTTATTTACAAAGCTATTGCGCATCAAAAAGTACAACATTTGCTCCTTGTGATGGAAACTACTTTTTTTTCAATTATACGCATTATTGGCAAGTATCCTCGTTTATTCATTTGATAATTTTGTATAAAAAAATTGTATATTGCTATTTAGTTCGTTTTTAATTATCACGAAACCGAAGGGCTTAACTCAAGTTATAACATTGATTGCCGGGAAAAGTTTTCTCTAACGGGCGTACCTCAGGAAAACCCGATTTCTCGCTAAACTAAAATAATGGTACGAAATGGTGAGGACACCAAAAATGAAGTCAATACAAAAATAAATCGACCACGCAGCTGGACCGCTGACGTGAGTTGAGCAAATTTCCAAAATTAAGTTTATATGCCTATGTTTTAGGGTTTCAACCAACAATTTGGGAAATAGGTCTACTCACGAAGGCGTTGAACAGCTGTCTGTGTGTACGCAATATATTAGTAGAATTTGTTTCCTCCTAGTGGCCTCGCGAGTTTGCATCACTTGGCTTTGAACTGGGTACTTTTATTATATTTTACGTTTTTATCGATTTTGGGGGAACCAAGCGAGCTATAATGTCGCGTAAAAAAACAAAATGCGCAGAATAAAATCCTACATTTATATTATTAAAAAAAAACTCTAAAAAATTTTCATTCTCGTAGTAAAAATCTCAAAAAATGGTTACTTCCGGTCAAAAAACGTACTTCCAGTTGTTGGATTTTTTTGGCTAACGAACTCGTCCGAGCCACATAGACAACCAACACGTGTACCAAATTTGAACCAAATCGGACTTAAAATGCGGCCGCTAGAGTGCGAACACATATATACATATACATATATATATATATTAATTTTTTTACACCCCAAAACGTGTTCTGGGGACCATGATCGGTGCTCATTTACTAATCCCGACCTTGGGTCTCACCATAAGGGCCACTGCAATAGCTCATTTTTCCTATGGAAATTCGCTAATAACTTTCCAGTACAGTTCAACTTAAGTAGAACCACACTTCTTAAATTCGCTCACTTGAAAAGCTTGTAAAAACGAGATGCGCCCTTTCGTGAATTTAGTGACAATAATCATGAAATCATATAAAAAAATCATAAAATCGTGTAATTGTATGAAATATAGTAATTATATTTGCAATTTGTATACTGGTTGTATAAAATTATAATATACATTGAGGTTATATTAGGTTATAACAATTTGTTACAGTATACATTGTCTTTTTAAAGTGTAATTGTACTTTTATGTTGTAAAATTGGCTATTTTTTACATGATAAAGGTAGAGTTTAGTTGGTTTAGTTTATATTCTGTTGAGTTTGATATATTTGTGGATTTTCTGTGCAATTTTGCTTGAATTTTATGTAGTTACTAGTTTTATATAAATTAAACGTTATTTTACCAATCAATGTGGTTGTTTGTTTTAAAATTTTAATTTGTGTTATATACCCCCTCTCAAATTAGTATCACAATTTGTTCAAAATTCAGTTACACGATTTTTGACATTAGGCCTATTATGGTTTTTAGATTGCATACTCAGCGAATTTTACATGCTAAAATAATAAATGTAGACAAGGCTTCCTTCCAAGTAAAATCAACTTACGTCGATAAATAAGCATGCTAAAATATTCTCCATAAGAATAACATGGTAGTGAGTATGCAGGTTTGCTGTCTCAGGAAACTATAAATTTGGGGATTTTAGGCCATAATCTATTAGATCTCAACTAGATGAAGCATGCAGTTTTAATTAACTAACAATAATATCTTTAGTTCATAAATCTTGTTTCAATTCAATTAACGCATAGTGCAATTGTAAAATGAAATAGAAAATAATTAAATTAAATGCTATTATGAAAGTATATCCTACATCCAGTGAGCATACGTTTCAACATGCGGCTCTGTGGTTCTGGATGTCTTTTAGGCAAGAGGCATCTCGACCACCGAACACCTAGCAGAGGGCAGAGGGAGGGGGCTGCCGAGTCGAGTATTGAAAGAACTACTAGCGCTGCTTCGCGTCTAAGGCGAGAACTAGCGTTCTGACCTGTCGAACTGGTCTGAATTTTTAACACGGCGAGTGTTCTTCTTATAGGGTATATATTCAAAGGCGTAAGTGGAGAAATAAAAAACATTTCCCCACACCTGAGCCATACTGGTTCTTTTAACCTTTAATATAACTGTTGTTATAAAATACTATACGAAATAATTTTATTTTAACATTTAACATGATTTACCATCTTAGTTTTGATGTTATTATTAATCCTACACCTTTAAATAAAACATAACATATGTTTTTAGAAGGTTCCATCGGGACTTGGCGTGCGCAGCACGCAGAGGTCTCCCCTAGTTATGTGCTAACTTCTGCAAAGTTAAGTAGATGATCTCTTAATGTCCTTTCTGGATAAATTTGAAGCTGGTTCAAAACTAACATCACTTATAATTTTGTATGAATAACCACCCTTTCTGAAACATACTATGTTTTTTTTCTGTCCGACCAATTATTTTACTGCGGTCTGATCTTCGAAAGATTATCTATGTTCAGCTAGTTTAACAAAATTCATATAAAAAAATGTAAACGAATTGAAGTTGTAGAGAAAAGTCGAACCAACCCACTTTTTAGTCCAACATTTTTAATATTTAGAGTTCTGTCAAGATAGGCTTTAGGATAGCTAATAGTAATATATACGCTCCGTTACTAGCAGAGTCTTTGATCGAATATGATTGGTTTCTATTTAATAAGAAACAATTCTGTAACAATTTTAAATAGTTTCTTGCGATTATACGAACCACATTAATACACCTGACTTGTTTGATTAAGAATTTGAAAATATATTTCTCTCGAGGTAGGGAAAACATTAATTTTTTAATTAATTTTATTAATTAATAAAACATTATTCCTGCTATATCTATGACCTTACAGATAGTTCTTAACAGCGTGAAGCGTCACTTGAGCATGCGCTGTAACGTCTTACCCTCTCCTACTCGACTGTGAGTCTTCCGTACAGTCACCACCAAAAAGTGTTGACATACAATCAAAACAACTATTTAGCATACATGAATTAGGTAGGGCAGGCGGCTCTGACTGTACTCCGCCGCGAGAGGAGAAATGTGGTGGGAGCCGGCGTAGGAGACTTGCACACTCCCCTCTTCGCGCTCCATCATAATTGGCGCTATCTGTACCTGAGACTCTCTTAGGTTCCTTTCACATTATTCGGCCTATGTTCGGCGGCCGTTTGGCATTGCAGTGGTAGAGGACGGCTGTTACACTTCAAGACGAAGGCATTTTGCCGTGACCATGTGATATGAAAGGTTCTTCTATGTTCTTCTTTACTCGACTAAAAGAATTTAGCCGTTCATTTTTTTGCGGTATTTTTTTGTATGCATATTTTCACTACCTTATTATTTTTTTGTATGTCAGTGCTGCAATCTATATACATTAAAACGTTAATCTGTTTTTTGACTTGATTCTATATATCTTTTTCGAAAACTAGTATTGGAATAGTTTTCGACTGATCCCGATACTTACTTAGCAACAGGTTTATCTCGTGTTGCAACCAACAGTGCTGTAAAATAATCGATACAAACACTTGAACAAGCCAATTAGCAGCTTAATAGAGATTGATTGAACTACTGACGCCGAACGTGCTAATATGTGTTGACTCTAACTTCTCCGATGTAATTGACTATGGTGACTTAATTTATGAACAACAAATGTAAACAAAGGACATCGATACATTTAAATAAATAAAATAGAAACATAGACTTGTTTTGTTTTACAAATAACCAAGAATTTTTCATATTTCTTACTGATTTTATTTAAGTAATATCACATTATTTGCTTAAAGTATGTTTTAAATGACATTGTGCAAATATATATCATGGACCATTACCAGGAGGAATTGTACAAAAGTATATGAAATATAATTTTTAGTAGCAACCATTTAAGGTAAATGTTATTTTTTTTTTTGTATGCAAATAAAAAATTACCACTAGAAATTAAAACAAACTTCTAAATAATAGAGGACACTTATATTTTATTTATAATCTGGAAACTTAACAATGTATATATATTGTATTAGTTTCGACAGACAGTGATACTTTGTGTTAGATAGTTTTGTGCATTAACATGCAGTTGTTTTATTGCAAGAAATATGCTGAAAAAAAACATAAATTGAAATAACCACAGTTTAATTATAGGCCAGTCGGTGGGGATAATTTTAGACCAGTAATTTACCAGCAAAAGTTCCAGTAATTTACAATACGGCTTAAAGTATGTACCTTAAAGTATGTAGATTAATATAAAAAAAGTTTACCAGTCTATCGATTTCCCAAAGTCGAAAAAAATTTATTAACATATTTTTTCGATATTCCTTAATATTTCAAGCTGGGATGAAGATCAAGAAAAATAAAAAATACCACTGTGTAGGGTGAGTATTTTTCAATAAAAAATGTCATATGTATTTCTTTCGTCCGAGCAATGATTTGTCTGGAAAAAAATTCGATAATGCAGGTATATATTTTGCAGCAGGGGAAATCGCTAAAAGGGGACATCTCATTCATATATGAAGCGTTGGCTCATTCTAAATTGGCTGAATTTTAATATATCGAATTGAAACTTGACATAGGAGTTGAAATATGTATTTTAAACATTTATGCTTAGCCTCAGCTTGTTATCTTGAAAATGACCCGATCTAGAGCCACTTGACTTATCAATGGGTTTCTCGATTTTAGGAGTACCGGATCCACCAACTCATTTTAAACGGCTCCAGTTTAGAAAATTTTCAAATTATCAACCTAAAAGTTTTTTTACAAGTTAATCATATAGATTCAAACGAGATCAAGGAGTATAAACCTTTTTTACTATTTACTTTTAAAATCACAAGTAACTTAAAAAAGTATAATTTTAGACCTTTCTAGATTTTTCATCAAAACGCTTGAGTTGATCGGCTGCAGATTAGTCAATTTTTTAAATATAGTTTTTAAAATAAGTATAGCAAAAAACAATTGTGTTTGTAACTTCTGTACCAATTTTTAAATCGATATGTTAAAAAATGTCGAAAATAGAGTCGCTGAATCCAAAGGTCTTATAATTAAAACGAGATAGGTAAAATAGAAGACTATTTCAAGCGCCTCGTTTTTAAAAATAACACGAAAAAAATCATTCATACTTACTAAGAATATTTATACTGGTGTATTCAACTTGTAAAACAAATTTGATGTTGATATTCCAAAAATTGTTGATAAGTCTGATACTTTAAGGTACTTATAAAAAAAAATCAGCCGTATTGCAAATTACTGGTAGTTGTAACCTACACCGACTGGACTATTAGACAATATCTGTTTTTTTAAAGTTTATGAACTAAGTTTTTAATCAGTGGAATGTGTAAAGTGTTTTATGTTCTGATAAATAGGTGTAACAGCTGTCAACTATTGGCTGTTTTAATTATTGCTAGGGCAAATAATAGATTTAAAACTCGTAAATTAATAATAATCGATTGATTTCCGTGTCACATCAAATAAATATTGGCCTACACAATAATCGACACAAACATTTAGTCGACCATCTTTTAGGTCTAATTTATTATTTTGTAGTATCAATTGGAAATTTCACAACTTTTTTTAAAAGCAAATAATAACAACCCCGTGAAATAATTTAAAAAAATATATATATATTTGCTACAGAACACTGATATTCATAGCAAAATATTGATAAAAATTAAAACATTTATTATTTGGTAGGAAAATAATAACAATACTGTTATCTAAAATAATACACGCCTACATATAAACTCTGCAGCGAACAATGAAATATAGAGTTCAACTATGCATTGCCTGTTTGAGACTTTCAACTTGCAGATCGAGCTAAGCGAGGTCTCCGTTTTAGCTCGACCGTTCTGCATTTCGTGTGTGTGTCTAACTGTCTGTCTGTCTCACGATTACGGTCAAACGCCTTGACCGATTGTCTGGTTTTTTGCATGAATGTTCCTTATTCCCAGTCCGATGGATGTATATTGTATATATACGGTTTTTTCCATTTTTAATTTTTAACCCCTCAAATAAAATAAAAATGCAGCCGCACCGTTTCTCTCAGTGACACTTTTTTTTCCAAAGCCAGTTTGTAGCTTAACCTTAAGTAGAATTGAAAAACTAATAACATTTTGCAAGTAGAAAATTTGATGTTCTACAAAGTTGGTTTCTTGATTTTTTCCGTATATCTAACGGTAAGGTCACCAAATGGGCCGCAAACTTCAAGTTTGTTAAAAATCGTCCAAGTTTTTGTATTTTAACCATGTTTTTATAGGTTTATTCTTTAGATATCTTCATAAAACCTTATAATTTTATGGAGAGGGAGAGAGAGTTCGCAACCCGCTGTCTTGCTCTTTCCTGCGCTACGTCAGTGTAGCAGCTGTGACTGTGAGTAGTGGAAAAGGAGCCGAGATAAGGAGCCCGATTGGCGTTGCGTCGCATTTACAGAGTTGTAGTCCTTTAAAACCACATTTGTATAACAAGCGAGGTCTACTGTTCACAGAACTACTAGTATAATAATAAATAGAAAATGAAGAAGAAATCGTTTGTTGTTACCGTTCAGCAGCTAGTTTATCAAAAAAATGATGTAGTTTAAAATGATAAAATTACAAAGCACCAATAAAACATTCAATTATACTTGCGAGGAAATCAAAACCACATACAATCTAATACTGTATTTTAAATAATTCTACATAATACAGTAAGGGTTTGAAATAGGTCGAATTGTTTTAAATCCTTACTCAATAATACATTGATTACACATAATGTATTGCCTGGAATAACTACTTGAGGATTAGTGATAATTGCAAGCGAAATTTAGTTTCCACTACTGAAATAGCTTCCCTCTCAATTAATTGTAATGAGGGCAGAACTAATCCTGTTGAAGGGGATGACGTCGATATTACAATCAGCTGCAAAAGTGATGTGTATACTTTCACAAACTCAATTGGCATTTCTCGTTATAGAATAGCATTTAAGTGATTAGAAGATATGATAACACCCAACTTCACTCCGTTCAGTTTTTAAACGTGTACTTAGGATATTCTAAGGTTCATGACATTCGAAAACAAACATTGACAGTAAGACGAGTATAAACACAACTTGCTTTTTGTTGCTTAAAGCATTTAATGTTTGCCAGTTAGACGAATAAAGACGGAGAAATAAACTAAATGCCAGTAACTACACTCGATTCCAAGTTCACCTTGCAGTACAGGTCTTACGGGAGAATAGACGTGCTACTACCATTACAGCGATCATCACATTTATTGTCATGCGAGTTGCGTCAACTGACCGAGCGTTGCAAGGGAGTTGATGTTTTTTTGTTGGCTGGTACAGCTGAGACTGTCGTATGGATAACATGGCTTATGGGCGCTCTGACTGCACGGTGAACGTGGAATCCAGTGTAGGCTTGAACATGCGCAACTTTGTTGGAAGTTCCAAATGTGGAAAACTGGAAGAATGCACTTAACACGTTCACTGCTAAAAACGCGCATGTGGGCTTGACACTGAACACTGCCGACGTATAAGAAGTAGCCAACGCACAGTGAATTGCGTGTTTTGCACGCCAATCCCCGTATTGGGAGTATTTTCAATACACAATGAATTGCGTGCATCGCACGCCAACCCCCATATTGGGAGTATTTTAAATACACAGTGAATTGCGTGCTACGCACGCCAATCCCCATATTGTGGTATTTGAATACACAGTGCATTGCGTGCTTCGCACGCCAACCCCCGTATTAGGAGAATTTTAAATACACAGTGCATTACATTTTCGTTTTATACTACAGCACAAAAACCAGTAGCACGACTTTATTATGGGTTGAAAAAAAACCGGTTTTATTCATAAACAAATATTTTGTTTAGTAACGACAATTTTACTAAGAAGTAAATTAAAAATAATTAATAAACATTATTATTAATTTATTTTAATCATTATGATAAATTATATCTGGTTTTTATTAAAATAACTAGTGATTTGTCGTTGAAATAATGTGAGGTACCTAGGTACTGTACTTTTAAAAATACTAGCATTGTCAATTTCAATCTACCCCACAAGTGTAACGTAAAATAATAGGGCCCTCTAATACGTAAAACAACTCATATTTTTGTATGTGTATTTTGTGTCCATGTTTAGCTATTCGATTGCCAATTAATAAATCATAATAAGTAAAAATAACGTGATTAATATATCTTTTATGCTACAGTATATCTAGTTTGTAAAATAAAATGGATTACTGTAATTACAAGACAAAAATTTACTAAATTGTAAGGTTTATTATCCTGTTATTGTTTTGAAGCAATTTTTGTTACTGAGGCTCGCTCCAAAGTTATAAAAGCTTTGATAATCTAGAACATGTTTGCTGCAGATCAAAGGCGGTACACAGAATATTAATACTATAAATATTAATTCACACTACACTGTAATAGTGAATATTGTTTTGCCTTAACTCTTCGAAAATATGTTTTTATTTCATTATTATTAAATTTATTATTTTTGATTTGTACAGTTACCAATGCGACGTCACTTAAAATATTTGTCACTTATTATTAAATAACTGATAAATTAATTAATAATTAAAAGAAAAATCGCACATTACTGCCAATAATATATTTTGTTAAATCACCGGTCTAATAACATTTAATGATTATGATTATGTTATTCGTATTTTAATGACAGTATTATTTAAATTGTTTAAGAAGTTTACTATTATAAATTGCAACTTATTGTACTATCCACACTCGTTGCTCGTTATAAATTATAATTTATTCGTTTCTCGTTACGTTATAGTATAGCATTTACTCGTTATCCTTTATAGTTTAATATTTACTCGTTACTCTTTAAAGTTTAGTATTTAATCGTTACTAGTTACAGTGTAGAATTTACCCGTTACTCGTCATTGTATAATATTTACTCGTTACTCTTTATAGTGTAGTATTTACTCGTTACTCTTGATAGTGTAGAGTTTAATCGTTACTCGTTATAGTGTAGAATGTACTCGCTACTCGTTGTAGTAAATGACTTCATATCACGTAGTCATAGCTATAGTGTAGTATTTACTCGTTAGCCTCCTCTTTATAGTGTAGTATTTACTCGTTACTATTTATAGTGTGGTGTTTAATCGTTACTCGTTATAGTGTAGAATTTATAGTACTGGTTACTAGTTATAGTAAATGACTACATATCACCTAGTCATTGTTATAGTGTAGTATTTACACGTTTTCTTCATACTTTATTCAAAACAAATTATAGTTTTCACATAACCCAACATTTTCAGGATATTCTTTAGTTTTTTATGTAGTTAAAAAAAATGTAGGCGTATTTTTTAATGGAGTAAATAAAATTGTACAATAAATAATTGAAGAACTACTCAATTATAATGATGCCTTTATAATTATTCACGTTATTCAATACAGCTGAAATAAAACAAATTTGTTCCTTACATTAACATTAAAGTAAATGTGAAAATGTTTAATATTTTATTTCAATGAGAGATTACAAATTGGAGCCATTATTTTCAAATTTGACTTTGTTCACATTTGGTTTGTAAAATACATATCTACTATAGAGCTCTGTATCACAGTGTAGGGCCGCATACTGATCAATATTTCTCTAGCTTACAACTTGCATGTACTCGGTAAGCTGAAATTGAGTCACGTAATAAATACTTTCTTATCACTCAGCATCCGAACTGTGAAATGGATTTGGAATTGAAACTTGTGTTATGTGTGACATAACCTCCTTCTGCGACGGTTCGCTGTTATGGTAAACAGTTCGATTCATAGTTAAAACCTATTAAATTTAGGAAATAATATCCGTTTTTAAAATTATATTATAAACTTCCGAAAACCTAAAATTTATTGCCTAGATATATTTCCTAAAAAGTTATATAAGTATAATAGCGAGTATAATATATGATATTACTGTAATTTAAAAAAATTGCGAACATATCACCTTATTTTTGTATAAATAAATTAATACACGAAGTTTTTGTATTTACCGCATACATACTTAGGTAAAGATAAAATAATTTTCTAAAAACCCTAATTGATATTTAGCTTGGTTCAAAGACGATTCTATACTTTACTAGCTGGCCCGATCCGGCTTTGCTCGGATAGACAAATCAAAGTTAAATATGTATTTCTTATAGGGATTTTTAGTAACTTTGACCCCCCAAACCCCCCTAAAAATTCGAATTTTTTTAAAACCTTTCTTAGCGAGCACCTAGGGCCCTAGAGGAAACTACATACCAAATTTCATTCCAATCCATTCGGTGGTTTTAGAGATTTCTTGATAAGTGTGTCAGTGAGTGGTATTTGCATTTTATATATATATAGACTAGCTGGCCTGATCCGGCTTTGCACAGATAGACAAATTAAATGTATATTAACAACAACAACAACAAATACATGAATAAATATATTATGTACTATGTATTTCTTATGGGGGTTTTTAGTAACTTTGACCCCCCAAAACCTCCCTAAAATTTCGAATTTTTTGCAAATTTTTTTAGGGAGCACCCAGGGCCCTAGAGGAAGCTGCATACCAAATTTCATTCCAATCCGTTGGGTGGTTTTTGAGATTTCGTGATGAGTGAGTCAGTGAGTGGTATTTGCATTTTATATATATAGACTAGCTGGCCCGATCCGGCTTTGCACAGATAGACAAATCAAAGTTAAATGTATATTAACCAAAAAATATATATCAATAAATATATTATGCACTACGTATTTCTTATAAGGATTTTTAGTAACTTTGACCCTCCCAAACCCCCCTAAAATTTAGAATTTTTTGAAAATCTTAGGGAGCACCCAGGGCCCTAGATGAAGCTACATACCAAATTTTATTCCAATCCGTTCGGTGGTTTTTGAGATTTCGTGATGAGTCAGTAAGTAGTATTTTGATTTTATATTTATAGATAATATTTCTAAATGAAATAGAAGATATGGAACAAATTTCGATTATATTTTTGTGTTAGTAATCTTATTGGAGACCTAATAACTTTCTTAATGTAACTCTGCATTGTGAACAAGTTTACACATTTATATTCATTTCTTAAACGTAATACATTTTATGTAGAAGTAATTTTAATTCGCACTAACCCTGATGGAAAGAAAGTAGTTTACTGATTTGTGTACTTTCAGAAAAGTTATTTAATAATTATAGTTTTTTTTTCGGTAAAGAATTTTGTTTTCAATATATGTTCAATTCTGGTAGAATAAAAAACAGCATCCAACCTTCTTTCAAAAAGTTGCAAATCAAAATCTGACTTTTCATTTTCTCATTGCTATTATTAAGTAGTGTGTTTTCGTAAGTTGTGTAAAGGAAACATGCGGGAAACAACCTAAGTAATTAGTGGAATAAATACGATTTTATTCAATACACATATAGTCATATAGTGTATGTCTTGAGATGGGATGATAATAGTTAACGCTCAAAACCGTTTTCCCCTTAAACAATTTTAACATTTCTGATTTTATTTCAAATCCATTCAATCAAATTCACGTTTGTAATTTAGGAAATGCTAAATTGTACAGCTAGTCCGATTTCAGCTCGACTAAATAAAGAACAAAATTATTTTTCATTATTCGTCAAAGTACTTTGGTGAACTAATTTCGCTAAACAAAAATGAAATTTGGTAAACAAGAGACAGGTAATTGTAGTTTATTACAAAATGTATTTAACATTCCAAAATTTCGTAATGTGTTTACTGCAAATCGTGGCCTTTACTGCAAATCCTAATTGGTTTGAAGTTGCTGCCAAATTTATGATCGCCGTAGAAAATTTTGAAATCTACAAGGCTTTTAAAATATTACACTCAAATAATGAACACCGATTACTAAACGACCAACTGAACTTTGATTCGAACACCCTGTATGACGCAGCGATAACAATTCAGAATGCCCGCGGCATATTGTAGTTTTGTTTGATAACGCACAACCAGTCGATAATCGGGAGTCGTAAGATGCGCATCAACTTACTGTGTTTCTTAAATGTGTTGCGTGTTATGTGTTTGTGTATTTAACGTTTTGAGGACCTCAGTGCATAGAGGGACTTTCTGATGATGAGATAAATAACTCGAAACGCGTCAAAAAATTTAAACAAGTTTTAAACAAATAGGTTCACTGACGGAAAATAAAAGGTATTGTACTTTATTATAAATTATTAAATTTATCTGTCACAAATTGTAGTTAATGGTTCATGTTTTTTATTTAATTTAACTTTAATAGAGATTATAATTGAATGTTCTTAATGAAAGTATTTTACTATAGATAGCATTTGTCTTGTACAAAACATTTGCACAACTTCTCTGGTGTAGTAGAATCATATGAATAGTAATAGTTTTTACAAACAATCAAACTTATACCCTTTGATCAATTTTTCCCTGCACGTGCTGCTATATGAAAAGAATGTAAATAGTACCTTTTTCGTTTACATCCTGGTAAAAGCTTTTTCGGATGAACGGCTTTGCTCTATTTAAAATGTAGAATTAACATTAAGAGTAAAAGTACTCTGTGCGGGATAACGTGCATTTGAATTGTAAAACTCGAAGGAAACTGTAAAAACAGAACTCAATATTCTAACTAGATAGGAATGAAAACATTGAAAGTCATTTGATTTATTGGTTTTTATGAGAACCTATTTCAATTCTGGATTAATATTATTTTACTGTTTAAAGCTGATTCTATATAGACGTTGTGTTTCCTAAAAGTGTTTTCAGATGCAAAGATTCTATGACCTTTAAATTGTTATGCAGTAAAGTGACAGTTACATGTGGTTGTATACCACATCGAGTTAAAAAGTGAATAAATTCTCTTTTGTATTGTCTTCCTTTACACGCTACATGTTTACATTCTAAACGCCTCCATTAGTCCCGTAGACATAAAATGAGGAAGTTAATGGACAAGAATTATTACTCTTTAATGAATAGGCTACATATGGAGAGTGATTCAGGAAGAAACGCAGAAACTTTCAGGGCGTGTTCTACTAGTGAAAATAAAGAAAAACGTGTCTATAAACCACTTCAGCTCCTATAAACACACTGGTTCGGAAATGCATCGTTTTCCAGATATCTGCCATTTTTTTACAAAATAATTCATATCTA